>JAFLJL010015503.1:0-60087 GCA_018398815.1 Conus ventricosus
CTAAACTTTGGTACAATGATCTAACCTTAGGTTCTGTTAATTCATGCCACATTGAGGCCGTTGAGCGATGCTGTATCAAAGGAGCCGTTTCACTCATGTCGTCTCCAGGATCAAAATCATAATCTTCTTCACCTTCAATTCCTGCCATGTTTTAAATAATAAACGTTTTATTTTGTTTTATAAAAAAATGTCACAAACATATGGCTCGATTCTTGACCCGCATAGAAGATTGAAAGAGCCCTTTGGCGTGAAGGGAAATAAGCGGAATATTACTGTTCCAAATAATCCGTCTACTATTGATGCGGATCAAATTCTTACTGTCAGATTTCCAGACCTAGGAGCGGATGATGTGATTGTGCCAGGCTCTGCGCAACTTACTTTCAAAATAGAACTCGCTTCAACAACAGACCCAAACAGGACAGTTGTCCAGAATCTGGGGCGGGCAATCGTTAAGAAATTTCTATAAAACTTGAGGGACAAGAAATATTTTCTTTACATAATGCAGACATATTTTTAACCTATTCTGATCTATGGCTAACCGAGAATGAAAGGGCCGATCTTGCGTTTCAAGGAATAGAAAATAATGAAGCACTAAAACATAGAATAGGCGCTGGAGATGCTGAAGACGGCAAAAAGTATGTAGCCGTAAGTTATGCGTTATGGAAATCGCTTTTCCATTCCTTAGATTTTGAGTTGTTAAAAAGCGCATGCCCCATACTTTCAAGGAGCATTAAAGACAGATTGTCATACGAACTAACTTTTAATGAATACAAACGTGTTATCAGATCCTCAGACACCAGAGCAAAGTACAGCATTTCTGACATCTCGTTAGAGTTTGACGTTGTTAGCAACTCTAATTTAGCAAGGCTGATTGAGCAACAATATCAGTCAAAATTAGCAATATATTACGAAGAGTGATTCATCATACAACATATCCAAAAGCAGGGCAGACACTATATGGAATTTTAGTTTTAGTGCCTCAGTAAGATCAGTTTAAAGGTATTTTATTGCTGTGCGAAGATGAAGAAGCATTCAAAAGACAAACTGAAAAGTTTATTAATCCTAAAATAACGAAAGTGCAATGTACAATTGAGGGTAGTCCTAACCAAATCTACGCTAGCGGGCTTAGACCTTATCAGCATTTTGATGAAATAAGAAAATTGTTTGGGGGTGGGAGGTGTAGAAGTCCAACAGCAGACCTTGTGTCTAAAGATCTACACCTTCACAGTGTTAGGCTTGACGATTATTTAACAACAAAATACGGTTTATGGATTGACCTAAGGTCAACAGAGGATAATCAGTTACATGGAAGTGGGAGAGCTGTTAAAGACGTAATAAACATTCAAATCGATAAAGAAAAGATGCTGATAAACCACTTAATGCGCATTTGTTTTTTTATATATGATGCGCAGCTGAATATTCAAGAAAACAGATTTAAAGAGATACATTACTAAATTATTTTTTCATTTTAAAAAGCATGTCTGTTCAGGTTTATCCAAATGTGCCTACAGTGCCAGAGCCGCCAAACGAAGGGATAGTAGAAACCCCCAACATAAAAACCTTCAGATTAACAAACATTACGCAAATGCAACAAAAATAGAGCAGGACCTTTCAAAATACAGCAAAACCAAACGAAGGTATTCTGCTGCCTTTAATGCTGTTACATATGTTAATACTGGAGCATCGGCTTTGAGTGGTCTATCAGCAGGGACAAGTGTAGGTCTCTTAGCAACGGGTGTAGGTGCACCCGCAGCTTTACCACTAGGGGTTTGTCTTTAGCTCTCGGCCTGTGTTCATTAGCTGTAAGTGCTGCTGGCAAAAAATTAAAAACTAAACTCCAAAAGCACACAGCTATGGTTCAACTAATAACAGCTAAACTTAGTTCGTTCAAACTGACAATAAATAAAGCACTAGTTGACTCAAACATCACGGATGAAGAATTTAGTCGTTTACAGGTCGATTTTGATGACTATAAAAGACAAAAGTTTGATCTTCAAAAAAAGGCGAGGGCAAGTTTTTCTCAACAGCCAGACGCCGAGCAGATAAAAAAGGAATGTTTAAAAAAAGTAAACGAAACATTAAACTCTGTTCTAAACAGCTCACATTAACAACGCCAAAGGGTGTTTATACTTTAGTTTATGAGTCCAAGCACAAAAGACCGTTGATATTGATTCTGATTAATTTTTTTTTAATTTAAATAAATATTTTGAGTTAGAAAGAAACTCAACATGGCTAAGATATATGAAGGACAAGACGAATTGTTTGAAGGAATGCTTAAGGGAGAGCGTTTGCCAAAAGCTTTAAATGATATTAATCTAGAAGTCATTGATCCAACAAACGTACAGGCAAGTGTTGCTCATGCTATTTCTCAAGTTCCAGGTAAACTAACAGTAGACCCGCCAGTTAAAGTAATGTTAGCTGTTTTAATCGACTATATAACAATAAATGAAGAAAATCTAAAAGTCTGGGTCTCAACTAAACAACAGGTTATTCTTTCTCATAATGACTTAACACCTGGTTGGGCAGACGAACTGCTTACACAGTTTGATGTGGCCGCTGAAGAAGCCAAAATGAGAGGCTCTGGTTGGTCAGAGGGCGAAGTCTTAGAGATCAGATTAAAACAGGCTAAGTATGCGCCGATTGTTGGTAAGGCTTACATTCCACTACCTCCTGCATTAGTCGCAAAAAGAGCAGTTCTAAACATAAAGAATACAGACAACAAATGTTTTATGTGGTGTGTTCTTGCTAGGCTGCATTACGTCCGCAAAAACGCAGAGAGAGTGTCTAACTATCACCCTTACATCAATGATCTTAACTTTAGTGGAATATCCTTTCCTGTTAGCGTGGATCACATTGATCAGTTTGAAGAACAAAACAAACCAATAACTGTTAATGTCTACACATGGGATGAGGAAACAAATCTACAACCGATTAAAGTGTCCAAGAACAGTCCAACGATTGGCGAGCCAGACAAAAATCATGTTGACTTACTACTGATGCTTTCACCAGCGGGGCTACCGCATTACACATTGATACGAACAATGAGTAGATTATTGGCGTATACTTCAAAAATTGGGCACAAACAAGAATTCTGTAGAAAATGTTTAACAAGAATTCCATCTGCTCCAGCCGCGCTTGAACATATAAAACATTGTAAAAGTTCTGTAGACTGTAATACAGTACTAATTACGCCCCCACCTGGATCAAAAGTTAGTTTTAAGAACTGGAAACGACTGCAAACAAGTCCATACGTAGTTTACGCAGACTTCGAGTCGCTTATTGTTCCTTATGAAGGGCCAACCCCACAGAAACTTCCAAAACAGCCTTAGTGAGTAATCATCAGATTTGTTCATTTGCTTTCATCATTGTTAGGTCGGATGGCGCTCATTCAACGCCAGAATTATATAGAGGGCCTGATGCTGCAAAATACTTCTTAGAACGCATGCAGCAATTGCGTAACGCCTGTTCTAATAATCTAAACTTATCTGAAATCATAATGACGCCTGAAGACCAACAACAGTATGACTCAGCCACTCACTGTTGGATTTGCGGTTTAGAACTAATGTCTAACAGCGAGGAAGCCAATCCAACAGTAAGAGACCATGATCACATTAGCGGAAAGTTTAGAGGAGCAGCGCACAGTAAATGCAATCTTCAACTAAAGTTTGATCCTAAGACATGGAAGCTGCCTATATTCTTTCATAACTTGCGAGGTTACGACTCTCATCTTATGATGAAAGCAGTAGACGACGCCTTCAGGATAACATGCATTGCACAGTCATCAGAAAAGTACATGTGTTTCACTTTAAATAGCATGTCTTTTTATGACTCTATGCAGCACATGATGGGTTCATTAGAGTCGCTGGCTATGTCCTTAAAGTCCTGCCCAATAACGGAAGAATATTTTGACCCAACACTTGTTAGAAAGGGTGTTTACCCTTATGAGTACATGAACAGTTGGGAAAGGTTTGACGAAGAGACACTTCCTCCTAAAGGCGCGTTCTTTTCTAGTCTTAGAGGAAAGGGCATTAGTGATTCTGATTACCAGCATGCTCAAGATGCGTGGCAGAAGTTAGAGTGTAAAACGATGGGAGACTATCATGATGCATATTTAATGGCTGATGTATGTTTGTTGGCGGACGTCTTTGAAAATTACAGAAAGACCTGCATGAAACATTATAGCCTGGATCCCGCGCATTACATTTCTGCGCCTGGGATGAGTTGGATGCTTTCTTAAAGTTTACTGGAATAAAGATTGATTTATTGTCTGATTTACCAATGATCCAGATGATTGAAAACGGATTGCGCGGAGGAATTAGTATGGCGTCGCATCATTACTGTAAAGCAAACAACAAATACCTAGATGATTATGATCCAAGTAAAAGGTCTAACTATCTCATGTGTTTAGATGCAAACAATCTGTATGGTTGGGCAATGGCGCAATCGTTCATTAGCAATTTTTAAAAGTCATGGCGGCAGTACAAATAATTTAAAAAGGCATTAAAGGGGTGAACAGTTTAACCCAATAAAACGCGCGGTTTATTTAGAATTTGATTTAAAAATTCCTCATAACTCCATGATAAAAATGATTCATTAGCAGCAGAAAAATTAAAGATGAACCAAGGAGCCGCCTAAACTTGTGTAATTTTGCGGCAAAAAAAATTTTGTTGTCATTACAGATTTAAATTTTATTTAAGACGGGGGGAAGTTGAAGTGTTCATGTTAATTTTTTTGATAAGAAAGTTATGAAACCCAAATCATGAAGAACACGACTTAGAATAAACCCAATGCTTAGAAAAGACTTTTCAAGGATGAACAACCGGTTTCGGAAAGAAATATGGAGAAACCACACAAGCGTAAAGATGTTAGATTAGTCCCCAAGAGGAAAGAAAAATTAAGTGATTTAAAACCCAAAATTTTCAGGGGCTTTAGAGATTTAAAGATAGCTTTTTGGCTAAGATGAAAAAAAAAAAAATCAAATTAGACAGCCTTATTTATTGGGTTTTCGTTTTTGAATTACAAGCTTTTTATGTTAGAATTTCTGGTGACTACTTTAAACCCTCGTATCCAGAGTCCAGAGTACTTTACACAGATACAGATAGTTTGTTATAGATATCCTACTGAAGACATCTATAAAGACATGGACATAGAAGTAGCTAAGGGGCATGCAGGATGGTATGACACATCTGATTACCCTAAAGATTCGCCTTTGCATTCAATTACTAACAAGAAGGTTTTAGGAAGATGAAGGATGAATTATCTGGAGGGTGATTAAGGAGTTTATTGGTTTAAGGTCGAAAATGTACAGTCTTTCGAGCCAGAAGAAAACCATTAAGAAAGCAAAGGGAATATCTCGCAGTGTTGTGCAGTCAAACATATCGCATGACAACTACAAAGAAGCATTGTTCATAAACATACTTTTCATCATGACAACGTAAAACTACGATCTAATCTACATGAGATCAACACAACTGTTGTAACAAAGAAGTCATTAGATAGAAAAACACTAAACGAGTATTTGTTAATCCAGAGTTTTCATATGCAATTGGGCACTGGAGAACGCATAATTGTATTTCTTCTTCAAGTTTTGTTACAAGCCCATTTATGTCATATTTTCCTCAAATTTTGTTAAAAGCTCAATCATATCATTATCCAATTCAACCAACTTATTTTCATGTTTGCTTGTGTGCTCGAATTTTTTTTTATTATTTCAAGATATTCGTTTCCCCATATTTGATAATCAAAATTTGGGATCTTGGGCTGTAGGTGATCTGGATGTTTTAGCATGTGCGATGAATCCACGTAAATGTTTCCTTAATAATAGAACTCATATCATATGATTCCCGTATCAATTCCAAGGTCTCTTCCTTTATCATTCTGTTTCGTTCTGTGCTTCTTGAGCTTCCATTTTAGACTCAAAATATATTTTATGTAAATTAAAATTTATTAAGCAACTGGAACTGTGTCTGGTGGGATTATCTGCAGTTCTTCCTTCACAAAAGATCTTTGAGGGGCTGGTTGTTTTGTTGTGTCAGTTTCTCGTAAATAATACACGGCGGATTCGTTTTTACAATTCTTTTATTTCATATGGATCAACACTCCAAACTGGATCTGTTGCCCTGATGCGAGTGTCCCTGTCTGCTTCCCCAGTAAATAAAGGTACCTTACTTTTAAACCAAATGTAATAGTTTGCCGGATGAACTGGCGTCTCCTTCAGCAACATTTATTGTTTGTTTTTTGATTGCTTGTACTGGTTTTAGCCCTTTAAATTCTTCATTATTCATTGCGCGCAAAACTGAGGGCAGTCTTCTAACCCATTCTGTGTTGCGAGAATTGTCAATGCTCTCTGTGATACTGGTAGGAAAAAAGTCTTTCAGATAACTGTTTGTTAAAGTTTTCAACTAAAGCCTGTGATCTGTGAACTCCTGGAATGCCTCTTTTAATGGTAACTCTATGTTTTAACAATAATTGATTCACTCGGCCTTTAAATTCTTTTCCATCATCGACTTGAATCATGCGAGGATAAGTTAGCGGGCCTCGTTGGTATATTAGTTGTATGGCAACAGCAACAGCAGAAGCACTCTTTGTGTTAATGGTTCTGCATCTTTGTATCTTGAAGCTATGTCAATGACTGTGAGTGCGTACTTAATCTTTTTCGTCTAATCGTATCATGGGGTAAATATAGAAGATCCATTTGATGGGTGTCGTTCGGTATTGTATTCACAAAGTGTGGTCTCTGTATTCGTCTAGGGGCAGGTAAATAAATTTGCCAAATCGCTTGTTTAGATAGCCATTCCTTTGCTCTTTGTTCACTGACTCCCCCTGCTTGGCTTAGCTTTTTTCATTGCCGTGATTCCCTTCCAATATCCTTTTGGCGAATAATAGATTTTGTTCATTTTTATTCAGCAATATTATGCGCAACAAATACACAACGGTCATGCCAAAGACAATAAACACGATTTCTTGCATCTTTTGTTTTTTGATGGTTGATAAAGTCGCTGAATTTTGGTGGGGCAATGTCTCGATTGGTTTGTCTGTTACAGATAATATTCTTTTATTGCTTGATCAACATCTTTAAATGTGTAAGCTGCATGTCCCGTTTTTTCAGTTTGTCGTTAATAAACTCTAACTGCTCAATTCTCTGCTTTTCATAGGTGTCTTGTGCGGCTGCTAGTTGCTCCATAGCTTTGTTATGTCTTTTCCTCTCACCGTCATCCGTAGTTTACTAAACGCGTAATTACTTCCGCTAAAAGCAAGCGCATTCACTACTGCACCCCTATATCATTACGAGTGAAGCCATTTTTATAAATGTATTTTTTAATTTTACATATTGATACTGTCAGGAATTATTCCTTGCTTAACTAGAAAATCTTTTGTAGCGAACGAAGCTGCTACAACAGCAATCAGCTTTGCTGAGTCTTCAAAGTCTAGTTTGCCAAGATCAGCGGTTTTATTTTAACAGGCTTTTACCAAGCATTGTGTATCCTATACTTAGGCCTCCAATAACAGCAGAATGGTATACAAGGTTGGCGACAGTTTTTTCGGTGCTCATTTTTTAAAAAATAAATAATTATAATGATTAAAAACATGAACAGCGATGATCTACTACAGCTACAGAGCGACCTAATCCGTCTTGGACTACAATGAAGAGTTGATGACCAGCTGTTATGCCCCAAAAGGAGAGGTTGTATTCTTTGGCAGCATGCGGAAAAACACAAACAGTTCTCGGCAATGAATTCAGCATAGAACAGATTCAACAGATGTCGCCGAAGACATTGTAAAGTATCATAACGGTATGAAGGCAACTAGGATCAAGAATGGTAAAAAGTGTAGGACAAACCGTTCTTAGTTTGTACACTAAACTAGTTAGTAGATTTGCGCCATTGATTCTGAACAAGATTTTATGTATGATTTAACGCAGGATCCAGTTTTAACAAAGTCATTAGAGTCTCTAGGGTGTGATCTGTATTACAGATTTGGAACATTATTGTCGCCGCTAATCATGGGATTAATTACTTTTAATCATATAGATTTTATTTCCCTTCAAAATGACCGCAGCCAGAAAATCATCAGAATCAGAATCAGAAAACATTGATCAGGTGAAAGTGGTCAGTAAACCCCCTCATCCTGGATGCGTTGCAGCAGGCAAAAAATTAGCAGAGTGGAACAAACAAAAAAATTACAGTTACAACACAGAATGAAAAAGTGCCAGTTGTTTCAATGCCAGATATAAAAACGCCCAGAACAAGTTGATTCGAGGCTACAACAACAGGGGGCCTACACCACCAAAGTCTTCATATTTTCTTAAAGCAATTGTCATTTTTGGCGGCATTGCTGTTGGGGGCGGTTATTACGGTTATAAAATATATAAACAAAGACAACAAAACCAAAGCAGTCCAAACATCTCTGCCACTAAATACAGAATCCGAACACAACAGCATGCCAGAACCGCCAACAACAAAAGATCATTTGATCCATTTCAGATGCAATAATACTTTAAGAACTTAATAAATAATTATAAGTTGACTTAAATAAGAACTTGGTTGTACTTAGAGGATGACTTAGTTATGAACTTGAGGTGACTTAAGTTAAGAACTTAGAAGTGACTTGAGGATGACTTGAGTAAGAACTTGGGGTAACTTGGGATGACTTGAGTTAAGAACTTAGAAGTGACTTAATTAAGAACTTAGAAGTTACTTGATTAAGAACTTGATTAAGAACTTGGGGTAACTTAGGATGACTTGAGTTAAGAACTTAGAAGTAACTTGAGTAAGAACTTAAGGATGACTTGGGCGGGTAAAGGTAAGAAGGCGTTAAAATGCCAAGTAATAAAAAAATTAATCAGTTTCTCTCCCTCATTCACTCCCACATCTCTGTCTGTCTGTCTGTCTGTCTTTTTACTTCTTTGTCTGTCTGTCTCCACCCTCTCCCTCCTCTCATTCGCCCATACACACACACACACCACACACACCACACACACAACACACACACACACACACACAACACACACACACACACCCACACACACACACACACACACAATAGATAGGGAAGGTGCTTGCAGGGAAATGTGAAAGGGCTTTTTTTTTTGGTTTCGCACTTTAAGCGACGTAAATTCGAGACAGCGCTAAAATCACTTATTAGAGTCCTGAATCAATAATCACAAGATCTCTTCAAAGTTCTCTCAGCGGCCGTCTGAGACAGCCTTTAAGCAGGTGAATTGAAGCGATGAATAGGTGAAACGTTGAAGCAGCCTTGTAAATGAGGCCAGGAGAACGACTGGTCCGGTGGGTGTAGCATTGTTTGGCCGTTGGCATTGACGACTAATTGACTGTGTGCTAAGCCGACCGTAACAAAAGCAGCAGAGGGTGATTTAGAGGTGAAGGGAGTGTTGACGCCGCTCCAGTAGGCGGGGTAGAGGTGGGCTTTGTAGGTCATTCAGGCGAAGCTGCCCGAATGACCCAGTTTTGTTGGGCGCTTTTGGCAGTCAGGCTAGTAAAACTACCGCTGTGGAAGTGACTCAATTACTCTGCACGCAGGTTCAAGCACGTCATGTGTATCATACCAGAATGCTTTAAAGTTGGGGTTGGATTGCATGTATTTCAGAATGAGTTTTCGTTTGTTGTATAACTCATTGAAAGAAATCGCGGTTTGTGAAATTTTGGATAAGAATAGAAACAAAATGACACTTCATTAGTCTTCTTGCACGAGTTAGATCAACCAGCAAATCTTCTTTCAGATAAAGACTCCCAGTTTTTTGTTTTTGACCGTTTCAAAATTGTCTTTGCTTTCTGAAGCAGTGCCTAAAAAAAGAGCTTGGGAAAGAGATTTCCTTTCATCATCTTTCACTGAGTAACAAGCACTGTGCAAGAATGGAGTCATTTCTTGAATACTTTCAAAGGTTTTGGTTTTATCAAAGGGCTTTGAAGGCAGCTCACAAAGCTGTGTTTTCAATATTTGTCAAGATCTTCACTGATAGTTCCGTTTTTTGTTGAAGAAACAAAAACGAAATGCTTCCTTTTGGCTTTGAGGGAGGAGAACAGGCTCGCCACTCAATTTTATTTGTCAAAAACTTTGCATGGGCCTCATGATAAACAATGTATTTTTCCACAAGATTGGTCTGTTGATCAGAAAGTTTTCCTTGCGAAGATAACAACAGTTCATCCATTTCTTGAGTATTATTAGTGTCACTTCCAGCACTGGCAGAAGGCATTGAAACATCACTTCCCTGACTCGCCATGTTTTTAACCAACACAAGTTCTCTCTCTGATTCTATAAAGAAATGCTAGCACGCAGCATACATCCACACAGCGCAGCTCTCAACTGTAAAATGGCGTCACCTCTGGCTTGTTGCTATCAACAAGACAAAGTCATGTGATTTAAGCCGGCAGTTGATTGGCTGAATGCGCGCACGCAACACTCGGCCCATATCATTGACAACTAATTGAATGTGTGCTGCGTAAACGAACACCTCTTGCCTGTGCCAAGGCATAAAGCCCCTGGCTTAGAAGAGCATAAATTAAGTGATCGGATGTCAGCATAGTGGCGGGCCTCTATATCTCCACCGCTGCCCATGTCTGTCTGTCTGTCTGTTATGCAAAGTTTTGTAAAGATATAATGTCAGTAGAACTAGCTAGAATAAGTGTGTGGATTTTATGTCAAAAATATAACTCAGTTTTAAAAGACTTATGCGTGAAAATGATGTTATTGAAAATGATCAAGAAAAACACAGGATTAAGCAAAAACTAAAATCTGAAAACTTTAGTAAATTAGTAATGAAACGGATAATCCTACACAGTATGTTTGTTTGTAAAAAATCGTTATTTTTTGGTTATTGAAGTCTTACTTGTCAGAGAACGTAGAACACCGATTCTGGAGTCACCCGGTCGAAACTGGTTGAGACGGGTGAGCCAGAATCGGTGTGGTCTACGTTCTCTGCATGTATGTCAGTACAACAGACATGTACGTGTCTATAGGCACTGTAGATCAGTACAACAGACATGTACGTGTTATAAGACTGTATGTCAGTACAAAAGACATGTACTTTGTCTATAAGCACTGTATGTCGTACAACAGACATGTATGTGTCTATAAAAGCATGTAGGTCAGTACAACAGACATGTATGTGTCTATAGGCACTGTAGGTCAGTACAAAAGACACGTGTGTGTGGCCAAGGTCTGTGTAGACAGACATGTGTCAGTTTCCCATGTTAGCGGTCAGGGGATGGACACACTGTGCACCTTGATGAAATAAAACATTCATGAAACTGACGACTGAGTTCATTTATCCGTGACATTTCTCAATTTGACATGATACAGACGCTCATGGATGAGCCTGCACAGACCCGAATAAACACACACACGTATGCATGCACGCACGCAACGCGCGCGCGCGCCACACACACACACACACACACACACACGCGCGCACACGCACACACACACACACACACACACACACACCACACACAACAACACACACATGCGCACGCATGCTTGCACACACACACACACACACACACAAAACACACACACACACACAAAACACACACACACCACACACAGAGGAGAGAGAGAGAGGAGAGAGAGAGAGAGAGAGAGAGAGAGAGGGGGAGGAGAGGGGAGAGAGAGAGAGAGAGAGAGAGAGAGAAGAGAAGAGAGAGAGAGAGAGAGAGAGGAGAGAGAGAGAGAGAGAGAGAGAGAGACGCTTTGACGATTTATTGCCTTCAGCTTAAAGGTCTACTTTAGAGATTTTCGATAATTTGTTAAAAACAGGTCTACATGTCATATAACTACAGTATGGTATTCATTTTTCAAAAAAAGTCGCCGGAAGAATTTAATAGATAAAAAACGAGTTTTGCACACCTGTTCAAAACCCCGCGCGGTAGACCGAAAACCGTGACGTCACTTGATGGACTGGCCGTCAGCCGCGACCTACACAACAAGCCAACGCCAAGTGAAATCAACACGAGTTGCGATCCCCCACAGCCTAAAAAGTCACGAGGGGGTGGCAGATATTGTGCTGTAGGCGTGTGCAGCAGCTCAGCAGGAGACGGATATTCTTTGCACACATTTCCATCTGATCCAGATACTCGAAAGAAGTGGATTCGGTTGGTGCAACCAAAGAACTATCTTTGGTGCAACCATGCCGGGCCACCAAGTTATTTTTACCACGTCAGTTCCAGCTGGACCACGGAAACGAGCTGTTCCGACAATTGCCGAGCCCGTTCGAGTGGATCAAAAACTTCGTCTGCATTGTGCGCGTATACTTTGAAGCTCGTACAGATGAGTACGATAGTCGCACGTTTATTCTGTTTTTATCTATGGACAGATCACACATGTTAAATTGAATGAACACGTTAAGGCTTGAGGAAGGAGAATTTCCGCTCGCCGTCCACACGTGATCGCATCAAGAAGTCAGTGGGTAGCCGCCCTCGAGACTTCGGAATGATGTGTTCGGGCGTCCAGCTGGAAACTGAATAGCTCGTTTCCGTGGTCCAGCTGGAACTGACGTGGTATAAAGAACTTAGCGTTCAAACTGATAAGGTAAAGGCCTTGCAGAAACATCCCCAGAGTTAAAATTGGCTGTCGCAATCATAGTCACTGCTTTTACATGATAAATTAAATACCAATCGGATGTGCAAGAACCATCAGAATCGCTTTCTGTCGCCGTTGGCTTGTTGTGTAGGTCGCGGCTGACGGCCAGTCCATCATGTGACGTCACATCCAAGAGTAGTTAAGCCATGCCAAGATTTAGTTGATTACCCCTCCGTTTTCCTGATTACAGGTAAAAACGCCCATTTTCGCGGATCGATTTTGTGTGATCGGGAGAGAATCGGATGTTTGTTTTATCAATTTATCAAACATTTCATATTTCTGCATAAGCTGACCAATTATCGAAAACCTGTAAAGTAGACCTTTAAAAAAGTCATTAAGGCAAGGGGGGTACACATACGACTTGACACATTGATTCATTGAAGTATAATGAAAATAAAGTATGAGGAAGATAAATAATGATTAAATTAACAAAGTATCAGGAAGTAATGGACTTATCAAATCGCTCACATTGTTAGAAAGGTACAGATATTTATAACAATGACTAACCCACAACGTGGGTAAACAGTCGGAAAACTTACCTATATAACATCCTTTCCTATGCTACCATTCCCACCCGCTTAGTTCAAAAATACTGTTCCCATTCACTTCACTCACCTTACACGCTAAAAAAAAACTAGTAAACGCAAGCTCACATTCTTCCATTCCCCGTTTCTCTCAACCTCACCATCCAATCTGACAGTTTCCCGACCGCCCGACCACCCTTCTCCCTTCCCCCCACCCCCACTCCCCCGCACCCCTTCACGTTGTCCCATAAACACTTACGCACACGTGCATGCACGCACACACGCACGCGCGCGTGCGCGCGCACACACACACACACACACACACACACACACACACACACACACACACACACACACACACACACACACACACACACACACACACACACACACACGCACACTGAGACTACATGGTCATCCACCTATTACAAAAGAACATCCTAATACAGAGCAAATAAGATCAGAATACAATACTATTGTCGTCAAGTTCTTATTTCTTTCTTCTCCCATTGGCAGCTTCAGTCAAACATTTAGCAAGGGCAATAATGGTTGTATCATTACCTGTTGACAAAAGATTTATTATGCCACCTACTGTAGGCTCAATATGAGTCATTTTGAAAAATGAAAATTTTCGGCGCATATCTGAGAATAAGCGACATTGGAAAAGAAAGTGCACTTCATCTTCATTATTGTGACTGCACACTGGGCAGTCCGCAATTCGTTCACTGGTCAGAAACCAGTGTTTTGCAGCGCCTAGACCATGCACTCCTAATCTTAACTTTACCAGACCTTCTCTCATCTTTTTATTCGTTATAAAGGACAGATACCTCTCCGCTTCAAACGTGATTTTAAAGGAACGATACCATTCATATTTACCATTATTTTCAATTTCGGAGTGCCAGTTTTGTTTGTAGCATGAAACAAGTCTTTCCTTAAATTCTGAAATGAACCCCTTCTCGGAGCCAACACCCTGACACAACCATACTATCCCAAAGCCATTTTCTGTCGGAGTGTTCCTAACTTTTGATGCCCAGTTGTGTTTGCCTGCCTCTAATTGTATTACCATCATATCATAGGCTTGCCTACATCTTCTATTAACTGGTAATCTTACCACTCGCAACCAGTATTTAACACATTTTACTGCTGTTCGAACGAACAATGGATATCTTCCTGTTTCTCCATAAATAATTTTGTTTGAAGAGTGTAATGACACACCCAGGAATCGTTTAATGGCAAAAGTATGTACTTTTTCTATTAACCCTGTATCTTCCAACCCCCAAACTTCTGCTGCGTAAATCAATATAGGCTCGATCTGGGTATCAAAAAGCTTCCAGAATAGAAAAGGATCAATTGTATGAAGTTTCCTTAGTGATTTTTGAATTTCAGTAGCACCCATCTTACCTTTTCTGCTCATGTCCAAAAGGGCAGCACACGAACTTAATTTTGTTGTAAATGTTAAGCCTAAGCATTTGTATGTGTTTGTTGATTTAATTTTCTTTATTTCCATATTTCCATCTTTCTCTTATTCCAAGATAACCACCTATACGGAAAACCATAACATTAGTCTTATCTAGATTTACTTCTAGGCATAATCTATCCGCTTCTTTTTTTAATTTTTAGATTGTTAAACTGATTCTGTAAACCTACGACAGTATCTGATAGCAAAATTACATCATCTGCAAAGAGCAAAAGAAATACCTCTGCAGATCCTGCTACCATCTGGACTCCATGCTTCCCTTCCCTGATCAAATTTACGGCTAATTCATTGACAAAGAAGGAAAACATAATTGGGCTAAGTACACATCCTTGTTTTACTCCCCTCGGACAATGAAAAAACATCAGAATAAGAATGCTTATCTCTGACACATGCAATGACTGAGTCGTAGACTCCTCTAAGTGCTTTATATTTTTTTCCATCAATCCCACTTCTCCTTAACACATGCCATAAAACATTTCTGTCAACAGAATCAAATGCTTTTCTGAAAACTACGAAAGCTACATACAGCTTAGAATTTCTTGCCAAATATTTTTCAACAACGGAATGTAAAGTAAAAATGTGATCAATTGTTCTATATCCTGCTCTAAACCCTCCTTGTTCCTCTGCTAATTTTCTTTCATTTTCTGCCCATCGAGAGAGTCGCTTATTCAGAATAGATGTGTACACTTTGCTCACGACACTTAGTAATGTACACTACGGTAATTATCGGGTAGATTAGCATCCCCTTTTTTTGTAAATTGGAATAATAATGAATTTACACTATTCTTTTGGGAAAATGCCCTGTTCAAATATCTTGTTGAAAAGCTCTATGAGAAATTCAATTACTATTTCGTTGGCATGTTTAAGCATTTCACCAAGTATCATATCAGTACCAGAACTTTTGCCGGCTTTAAGTTTATTAATAGTAGATACAACTTCCTCTTCAGAAATATGATCATTGAAAAGAGGCTCATCTGATTCGTCCATTGGTTCCTCGGTTAAGATTTCCTCTTGAGCCAGCCCATGTGTCATCATGTTGAATATCCTGTGCAAATGTTCATACCACTGGTCCATAGAGATATCACTGTGCATTACATTTTTTCTGTTCACAGTTCTAATAATTTTCCAGAATGCCTTAGGGTCGCTGGTTGACTGTTTTAGTTTAATTATCCTTCCATCGTCAGATTCTTTTTTCTTAGTAAATAGGAGTTCTTTGTATTGTCTCCTTTCATCTACATACTTATCTGTATGTTGTACATCACTCTTTTTTGATCTTTGGAATAGTGTTAGGTAACGTCTGACGATTCGTTTCTTTTGAGCGCATTGTTTATCATACCATTCATTTATGCTTTTCTTCTTATTGCCCGCAGTTTTTTTTTTCTTTTTTTCTTTCTTTTTATATGGGATCCCGTGAAGAGTGCACTTTAAGATACGGTAAACGAAAAGTATCCCAACACAAGCTTTTTTTTTTTTTTGCTGTCCCACTCTCTGCGCCACCTCAGAGGCAGTGCACCCACGCCGCTCATTCCGACACCCCGTCCACAGCCACAGCCCGGTCGGCCCGCCGCAGCCCCGGCACCGGCAATCCACAGGAAGCAGTCAATGTCAAGTCATCAAGAGGCAACCCACCGGAGGAGACACTGCACTGCTGCCGAGTCACTTCGGTGGTGTTCAGTGGCGCCTGTTCTGATCTAACATACGCAGGACACCACCTACTTAGCCCCCTACTGACGACAATAATTGCTTAGTCGCGGAGCCGGCGTGAGTGAGCTCTCCCTCCGGAGGGCGCCACCACGTCCGTCCAACGACAGCCCCCATGGACTCGCCGATACCGGTGACCTCGACGGAACCAAACCAAGGTCACAGACGTGGAGAGGACATCGAAATTGAGGTCACCATGAGAGCAGGGCATGAAGGGCCACAGAATTTGAGACATTTTTTTTTAATGCTGATCGATGAGAATGAGGATGATTAAGATGATGCTACGGATTTCCGTTTCGGTCTGAGACTACATGACAGGGCTGTACTCTACGCTTCCTTTCATAATATATCCCGGCGTCAACCAGGCCCGAGAGATACAGGCACCTGCAGTGTTGGTCAGGAAATTTGAGCAACACTCTCAGAAACGCATCCATTAAGTGGATGAAACTCGACTGTGTGGTCCCAGTCTTCCCAACTGAGTCCGCAGCAAACTCAACTCTGGGTAGAGCCGGTCGGGCAGAAAAAAAACCCACATGACTTCTGATGGGATTCGAACCCACGACCTCCCAGCCGGGAGTCCGCGACGTTAACCACTTCGCCACGGCGGCTGGTATCCCAACACAAGCTTATCAGTTGCAGAAAAGGTAGCTCTATTTGGATGCGATGACCGTTATAAGGCAGACTGTACCTTAGACTTCCCTCTGTTGCCAACTACATTCAATGTATACAAAGGTAATATGGCCGCTGAAAGGCAGACTGTGCCTTCGACTTCCCTCTGCTGCCAGCTAAATTCAATGTTCGAAGATAAACAACCTCAATTCCAGCAGCATACTTCATGTTTGAAGAGAAGATAATTATGAACTGAAAAACATGCCAGCCGTGTAGATATGTCTCAGAACATCTCAAAGGCACGATGGCATACACAGCCAACTCTCTTTGCATGATATACAAAACTTCATCAGTGTACACGTTTATGGTTCTCTGTTGTATAATGTGTTCTATGTTGTATAATGTGTTCTCTGTTGTATAATGTGTTCTCTGTTGTATAATGTGTTCTCTGTCAAATTGCTGGTGCTTGCACATTTGTACACTGTTCATGCAAAGATAAAAATGGAATATTTAGATATAAGAAAAAGATAGGAGATAAGATAATGTTGCTTACCGCCCAGCCGACTGCAAAGGGCCATATCAGGCTGTAGTCATCGTCGTTGTCATCGAGTCGTCGTCGTCCTCCTTCTCCTCATCATCACTCTATCTCTTCTAATTGTTGCTGTTGTTGTTGCTGTCCTTCTTCTTCTTCTTCTTCTTCTTCTTCTTCTTCTTTCTTCTTCTTTCTTCTTCTTTTCTTCTTCTTCTTCTTCTTCTTCTTCTTCTTCTTCTTCTTCTTCTTCTTCTTCTTCTTCTTCTTCTTCTTCTCTTCAATCAACTGAAAACAACATATGTCTACCTATAACCATCAGCTGAAGTCATTGTCGTCGTTGTCGTCGTCGTCCTCCTTCTCCTCCTCATCACTCTATCTCTTCTAATTGTTGCTGTTGTTGTTGTTGCTGTCCTTCCTTCTTCTTCTTTTCTTCTTCTTTTCTTCTTCTTCTTTCTTCTTCTTCTTCTTCTTTTTCTTCTTCTTCTTCTTCTTCTTCTTCTTCTTCTTCTTCTTCTTCTTCTTTTTCTTCTTCTACTACTACTTCAATCAACTAAAACAACATATGTCTACCTATAACCATCAGCTGAAGTGAAGCGAGAAAAAAATGTTCCACAAATATATCCCTTACACAGCACGCATTGTGAGTACTGTGTGACTGTAAGTAACATGAGGCATGGAGCATTATTCTTTACAGGGATTAACCCCTGTCAGTAACCTGAAGCACTGAGCATTATTCTTTACAGGGATTACCCCTGGAAGTAACATGAGGCACTGAGCATTATTCTTTACAGGGATTAACCCCTGTAAGTAACATGAGGCATGGAGCATTATTCTTTACAGGGATTAACCCCTGTACGTAACATGAGGCATGGAGCATTATTCTTTACAGGGATTAACCCCTGTACGTAACATGAGGCACGGAGCATTATTCTTTATAGGGATTACCCCTGTACGTAACATGAGGCATGGAGCATTATTCTTTACAGGGATTAACCCCTGTACGCAAAATGAGGCACGGAGCATTATTCTTTACAGTGATTAACTCCTGTACGTAACCTGAGGCACGGAGCATTATTCTTTACAGGGATTAACACCTGTACGCAACATGAGGCACGGAGCATTATTCTTTACAGGGATTAACTCCTGTACGTAACCTGAGGCACGGAGCATTATTCTTTACAGGGATTCCCCTGTAGGTAACATGAGGCACGGAGCATATTCTTTACAGGGATTAACCCCTGTACGTAACCTGAGGGATGGAGCTTTATTCTTTGCAGGGATTAACCCCTGTAAGTAACATGAGGCACTGAGCATTATTCTTTACAGGAGTAACCCCTGTACATGACATGAGGCACTGAGCATTATTCTTTGCAGGGATTAACCCCTGTACGTAACATGAGGCACGGAGCATTATTCTTTACAGGGATTAACCCCTGTAAGTAACCTGAGGCACTGAGCATTATTCTTTACAGGGATTAACCCCTGTAACATGAGGCACGGAGCATTATTCTTTACAGGGATTAAACCCCTGTAAGTAACATGAGCCACGGAGCATTATTCTTTACAGGGATTAACCCCTGTAAGTAACATGAGACACAGAGCATTATTCTTTACATGGATTAACCCCTGTACGTAACATGAGGCACGGAGCATTATTCTTTACAGGGATTAATCCTGTAAGTAACATGAGGAACGGAGGATTATTCTTTACAGGGATTACCCCTGCAAGTAACCTGAGGCACGGAACATTGTTCTTTACAGGGATTAACCCCCGTAAGTAACCTGAGGCACTGAGCATATTCTTTACAGGGATTAACCCCTGTAAGTAACATGAGGCACTGAGCATTATTCTTTACAGGGATTAATCCCTGTAAGTAACATGAGGCACGGAGCATTATTCTTTACAGGGATTAACCCCTGTAAGTAACATGAGACACAGAGCATTATTCTTTACATGGATTAACCCCTGTACGTAACATGAGGCACGGAGCATTATTCTTTACAGGATTAATCCCTGTAAGTAACATGAGGAACGGAGGATTATTCTTTACAGGGATTACCCCTGCAAGTAACCTGAGGCACGAAACATTGTTCTTTACAGGGATTAACCCCTGTAAGTAACCTGAGGCACTGAGCATTATTCTTTACAGGGATTAACCCTGTAAGTAACATGAGGCACTGAGCATTATTCTTTACAGGGATTAATCCCTGTAAGTAAACATGAGGCACGGAGCATTATTCTTTACAGGGATTAACCCCTGTAAGTAACATGACGCACGGAGCATTATTCTTTACAGGGATTAACCCCTGTAAGTAACATGAGGCACGGAGCATTATTCTTTACAGAGATTAACCCCTGTAACATGAGGCATGGAGCATTATTCTTTATTGGGATTAACCCCTGTAAGTAACATGAGGCACTGAGCATTAATCTTTACAGTCCCTGTAACATGAGGAACGGAGTATTATTCTTTTCAGGCATTACCCCTTTAAGTAACATGAGGCACGGAGCATTAATCTTTACAGGGATTAACCCCTGTAACATGAGGCATGGAGCATTATTCTTTACAGGGATTAACCCCTGTAAGTAACATGAGGCACGGAGCATTATTCTTTACAGGGATTAATCCCTGTAACATGAGGCATGGAGCATTATTCTTTACAGGAATTAACCACTGTAAGTAACATGAGGCATGGAGCATTATTCTTTACAGGGATTACCCTTGTAAGTAACATGAGGCAGGGAGCATTATTCTTTACAGGGATTAACCCATGTAAGTAACATGAGGCACGGAACATTATTCTTTACAGGGATTAACCCCTGTAAGTAAGATGAGGCATGGAGCATTATTCTTTACAGGGATTAACCCCTGTAACATGAGGCATGGAGCACTATTCTTTACAGGATTAACCCCTGTAAGTAACAGGAGGCACGGAGCATTATTCTTTACAGGATTAACCCCTGTAAGTAACAGGAGGCACGGAGCATTATTCTTTACAGGGATTAACCCCTGTAAGTAACAGGAGGCACGGAGCATTATTCTTTACAGGGATTAACCCCTGTAACATGAGGCACGGAGCATTATTTTTTTACAGGGATTAACCCCTGTAAGTAACATGAGGCACGGAGCATTATTCTTTACAGGGATTAACCCCTGTAAGTAACATGAGGCACGGAGCATTATTCTTTACAGGGATTAACCCCTGTAACATGAGACACGGAGCATTGTTCTTTACAGGGATTAACCCTGTAAGTAACATGAGGCACGGAGCATTATTTTATACAGGATTAACCCCTGTAAGTAACATGAGTTATAGAACATTATCTTTGCAGGGTGTCATGACCCAGAGCTTTTGCCCTGGGGTGGAGGTGACAATGGGAAACAAATAAGAGAGCCCTATAAAATTTAAAAAACCAAAAAATTTTTTTTTTTAACGGATTTTTTTTTTTCCTTTTTAAAAAAATTTTCAGACCAAAAACCGGGGTTAAAAGGGGGGGGGGTATCCCTTTTTTAAAAAAACTAAATTTTACAAAACCAAAACTTTTTTGTTTAAAATAATTAAAAATTTTTTTTTTGGACAAAAACCCGCACATTATTCTGAAATTTTTACCTAAAAACATGGTAACAGATGCTGCACAGGTGAACCTGATTTTAATTACGGCGGCCAGACAGGACCTTCCACACAGGAGGGCCCGCTTAAAACTGCGACCAAAAATCAATAAAGGGAAACGGGGTTTCCAAGGGGGGGGGTGGGGGGGTGTACTTTTCGGGGTTGACAGCGACCCTGGTGGCGGGGTTAGCAAAATTTTTTCTGGCAGGGTACCCATTTTTGTGGCCCCCACGTCAGAAAGACCGGTTGATTGTCATTTATTTTGGGCGCCGTTGGGCTTAAAGGGGTTTTTGGGGTAGTGAAAAAAAATTTAGGGTTTTTGTGCAGGTTTGGGTTTTTTGTTTATATAATTACCAGGGGCATAAAAAACGCAAAAAAAATAGGACAGTCCGATTGTTCCATGTGACAGGACGAACAATTCGTTGCACGGCAACATTGCAGTACGGGTGTCGGGGCCTGTTGTAACCCAACAGGGGGAATTTTGCCGGGGTCCTTTTTTTGGCCAGGATGCATTTCCCTGTGGACTACCTACCCCCTGCATCAATGTGAATTGAAACCCAAATGTGGCCCCCCATTGGGGGGCTATAAATTCCAAAACCCAAAAAAATTTTCAAATCACCCCTTCCAGGGGCCCCAAAAAGCCGAACTTTCTCTCAAGACTTTGCATGCAAGGGGGAAGCGGGCCCGGGGGTTCCCAATGAGCGGGTCGTTTCGCATTCGGACCCACATTTCCACCGTCTATCCCCTTTTGGACCGCTTTCAAAAGAAAACCCACTAAAACAGACCGGGGAGGGGCAACCGGGGGCCCCACAGACCCAAAGACCGCCATTTTCTTCTCGCACGACGGAGCCTTCCCAAACCGCTCCCAAAACACACCCCGGGAACCGCGCAACCGGGGAGGCCAAACAACGGGAAGTGCGTCGCCGACGAAACATTTGGTCTCCAATGCAGGCGTCCACCCCGCGCCATCCTACACTCCAGCATCGCCGAACCTCGCAGGGGGCCAGACCACTGCATTGGCCCTTTGGGGATGGGGGCCGGTCCTCTTCAGTGAAAAAACCCGGTTCTCGTCGCCCCCCCCCCGATGGCCGCACCCGGGATCTGGAAAGAGGGGGAACCTTCAGGGATCCAACTTCACCGAAAGGGACCCATGGGGGTGAAAGCTCATGATCGGGGGGCTAGGGCCTAAACGCCGTTTTTGGGGCCAGTCACTTCCAGAATGTGGGTCCGGACGGGGTAAGGGGGGTCACTGCTGTTCATTACATCCCCAAATTTTTTGAGCCCCACATCCGCCGCTTCCAGGGGCACCCCAAAAACCCTTTTTCACAGGACAACGCAAGGCCCACACTCCCGGCTCCAAACTTTGACAGAACAAATAAATCGCTGCCTCCCCAGCCCGTTCCCCCCCCAAACCCCAATAGAGATTTCTGGATCCCCTTCAAGCATTGAACCACTCCCCCCAGACCCAGACACACCGTTTGCTTTTGCTGGGGCCGTGTGGTGAAACCCCCCCCAGAGGCAGCCAACACCTGGTGCCTCGATGTACCGCGGGTGCAAGCTGGATTGCCGAGGGGTCCACCAATACGGGACATTCTCTTTAACAGGGGAAAGGGTCAAGTTAAATGGCCCTATTTTCTACCAAAAAACTTTGAAAGGACACTTTTCGGGTTCGAGCTTTTTCTCCTTTCTATTCCCTTAAAAGGGGAAGGGTACCCAAATTCTCAAATTTCTATACAGTTGTTTTCGCGTTTTTTTCCCTCTGAGTATTTGACATGGCAGAAAAAAGGGCAGTGGAGATTCTAATGGCAAATTTTGGAAGTTGATCCATGCACAATTTGTTTGCTTGGGTGAGTTGAGGCGGCCCCATCATCAAGAAAAAACTCCCGCCTTCCTAAACCCAAAAGAAAGTTTTGATTGTAGGGAAGGCAGCAAAAAAAAAAAAAGTGACACAGAAGAACCCACCATACGAAAAAAAGGAGTTTAGGGGGAAGACATTGGGGAAAAAAATTTTCGTTTTTGGGCAAGGAAAAACTCTATTTGCGTGTATTGAAAAACGGAAGGAGGGGTATAGACACTTAAAGCGGGAAGAAAACAATTTTTTTTAAACTTGCAATATGGTTTTTTTAGAAAAACCCTTTTAAAGGCCTTTTTTCACAAGAAAAAAAGGGAGCGCTCCAAAAAAATGGATGAGGGTTTTAAGAAAATTTTGGGGGGATACCCCTTCATTTTTCCGCAAACAAAAGTTTTCTCGTTTGTTAACCATTCAAAAGGGTTTTTTAAACCGGGGCTTTCTTTATAAAGTCTCGCTATGGGGAAGGATTTAATTTAATGTTTTTAAGCAGTGGGGAATTTAGAATTTTTTAATCCCTTTTGCAAAAACCAAAAAACAACTCCAAACCAAAATCCCCAAAAATCCGCGCGGAGAGAAACAGCGTTTAAACCCCTTATACATCACCGTAGGAAGGAGTAGTGTTGGCCAGCACTATCTTCATAAAAAAGCTCCAAATTAAAAGGGATGTACACACGGCAAAAAGCCCCTAAATTTGGGCTACAGAAATTATGCGAAACCTGCCAAACCCGTTCAAGCCGGGTTGAGAAAGAGGACACAGCAAAATTATTTCACACCCCTAAGGGGTCAAAGGTACAGTGGGAAACCGTTTTTAACGCCCCCCTAGAGCTTTAAAAGGCACGCGGAAGCGTTTCTTCAGCGCCACCCAGAGGGGTCAAGGTTACAGCGGAATCAATTTTTTTTTTGCTGTTTGTCTTTTTGGGCGCTACGCTTCACCTGCTTCAACGCCCTGCTTCTACCCCTTTCCCAAATTTTTTTGGCTCCTTTTTTGTATTTTTATCCATTGTTTGTTTTATTCAATCAAGCTTTTGTTAAATGCACTTGGTCTGCTTTTAAAATTTTGCAAAAAAAGGGCCCAATGCATCAAAAACCAAGCGCTGTTGCAAAAGGGGTTAACATGACAAATAATAAGCCTGTTACAACCACCCACTCCCCCCCCAAGTCACCCCAATTCTTAATTAATTTTTTAAAAATTAATCACCCAGTTCTTAATTAAATTTTTTAAATTAATTTCTTCAAGTTTTAAAAATTTTTCTTGATTATTTTTAATAATTTTTGATTAATTTACCTCAAATTGAAATTAAGCGTCCTTTAGTAAAACCAATCTATAAAGTTTCCAAATTAAAAAAAAAACAATCTATTTTTTTATCTTAAAATGTAAATTCTAATATAGTACACACACCCTCAAAAAACGCGTCATCCTGAAATATTTTGGCCGGGGCGTTCTCTCCGAATGGGTTAGCAAGATCTTAATGAATTTTCACATCCCAACCCCTTTTGATTAAAATTCGGGTCAGGGAAAGTTTTTTTTAAGACTCCATGTTTTATTTTTTGATTTATCATTTTATAATACGCCATGAATTATTTTTAAAAAAAAAAATTAAAAAATTAATTCTTAAAATATTTACCCCATCGAAATGGACAAAAAGATCTTTTGTTTTTGACGGTTCGGGGGTCTGTTCCCTTTCTGTATTTAGGTTCAGATTTTTTTGATTGCTTTTTTTTTTGGCTCATTTTTTATATATTTTAACAGTAATAACCCCCCCCACAGCAGCGGGGCGCCAAAAGGGCACATTTTAAGTTCAATTTTCCCATAAGACTTTGGCGCTTAGCTTGAATCACATAATTTTTATAGCCGGCATTGAATCACTTGTTTTTGGCGTTGGCGGGGGGTTATTTTTTAAAGAGTTTTTTCTTAACTTTAATTTTTTTGTCTTTTCCACCTGCAATTTTCTTCCCTTTAACACGCCCGGGTGGGGAGTTTTTCAGGGGTCTCCCCAGTTTTCAGTTTTTTTTCTGCTGATTTTCCCTGGTTTTTTCTCCACCTGTTTTCAGTGTTTTCTGATTCTGTGATTTTTGGCTTCATTTTAAAGGGGAAATAAATCTATATTAAAATTATTAACCCTGATAAGGCGATAACAATGTTCCAATCGTGTATAGATCCCCCCCTGGAACTCAAAAGATTTTTGTTAAAACGGGACTTGCTTTAAACAATGAAAGATCTGTTTCAAAACAATGGGAGAAATCTACTGACATTTATGTACAAACAAGGGAACCGTTTCCCCACCTTTTCACCATTCTGACCCCACTCGCTTCATACCTGTTAGGGGAAACTTTAAAATTCTTGGGCGACTTTGTTGAATCTGTTCAATGCGAATTCATTCCAAAGAACGTTTTGTTTTCCCAGCTGCCAAAAATACGCTTTCCTTTTTGGGAAAATAGCTTGGTCATCAATTTGGGTATTCATAATTCAAAGGGTTTAGGCTGCCTTGTAGCTGTAGGATACACGTTCAGTTTTTTTTATTAAAAAAATTTATTTTATTTTTAAAAAGGCCCGAAAAATGTTGCAAACCTTGTAACCATTCGCGTTATCGGAGGCCAATTTAGATACCAATGCTTGGTAAAAGCTTGTTAAAATTAACCACAATCTTGCAAAACTAGACTTGGATTCAGAAAGAAATTGCTATCTTGCAGTTTGTTTCCCCACGAAAGATTTCTGTCAACAAGGAAAACCCCAGACAGAAAAAAAGTAAAAAAAATCTTTTATAAAAAAGGGCTTCACTGTAGGGAAAGGGGGCGCGGGGGTGATCCCTTGCTTTTAGCAAGTAATTAGAAAAGTAAACGCGAGATAAGGGCCGGAGAAAAAAAATAAAAAGCTGTGGACAACCAGCCGCACAAGACGCTATGAAACAGAGTTTGGGCGTGATTTTTATGATACTTAAAAAACAGGGCCTGCACTCCCAATTTAAAGTTTGAAAAGAAATAAACAATTTAACTGAAAAGGGGCAAACCAATCGAACATTGCCCCCCCCAAAATTCAGTGATTTATAACCACAAAAAACAAAAGACAAGAAATCGCTTTTATTGCCTTTATACCTTGTGTATTTTTTTGCGCATAATTTTGGCTGAGTAAAAAAAACAAAATCAATTTTTCCCCAAAAATTTTAAGGAACACGGCAATAAAAAAACCCAAAACGCGGGTGTCAGGAACAAACAGAAAAGGGAAGGGTTAAAAAAAAAAACGATTTGGCTTTTTTTTTCCGCACCGGGCAAACAGAGCCCACACTTTGTGAATACAACCCCAAAAAGAACCCATCAAAGGGCCCTTCTATATTTACCCCTGAACTTTTTAGAGAAAAAGTTTTAATACCCACAGTAAATGCATACTTCAAGATAAAATGCGGAACCATTAACCAAAAATTTTTTCGCTTTGCGTGCCAACAATGATATATCAACGAGCCCTTTAACTTACCCGCATGTTTCAAGTCGATATAAAAAAGAATTTAAAGGGCAAGTGAATCATTTTTGTTGAAACAAGAGTTACCATTAAAAGACTTTCCCGGATTCACAGATCACGGGGCTTTATTGAAAATTTTTAACAAACAGTTAGCCGAAAGATTTTTCCCTTACAGACACAGAGACTATTGCAATTCCGCAACACAGAATGGGTTAGAAGTTTGCCCTCAGTTTTGGCGCAATAATAATGAAAAATTTAAAGGACTAAAACCATACAAGAAATCAAAAAAAAAAAAAAATGTTTTTGAAGGATTTTCACCCGGCAAACTATTCCCTTTTGGGTTTAAAGAAAGGCCCTTTTTTTCCCGGGGGGAAGCAGGGGGGGACACTCGACAGGGAAACGATCCTTTTTTGGTTTGATCCTATAAAAAAAAATTGTAAAAAAATCCACCCGGTATTATTTACGAGAAACTAAAACCCAAAACAACCAGCCCTCAAAGTCTTTGCGAAAGAAGAACGCAATAACCCCAAACACAGCCATTTGCTGTATTTTACTAAATATAGTTTTAAAAAGGGAACCAAAAGGAAGCCAAAATGAAAAAAGAATGGAAAAAGGAAAGCCCTTGAAAAAGAAGGGGAACATTCATGCGTTAATGCTTTAAGGAAACATTTTGGGGGATTAATCAATGCATACTAAATCATCCGTCCCTACAACTTAAACCCCAAATTTGGGGAAAAGAATACTTGAAATAATAAAAAAAATTTCGAACGGTCAAGCAAACATGGAAAAGTTTTAAATGATTGGGATGAAGTATTTGATCTTTAAAAAAATTTGATGAAAAATATAAACCCCCTGTTTTGCGGCCCCTCCTCCCCGTTTTGCATATGAAAACCGGGATTAAAAAACACACTTTTGGTTTGTTTATCAACGATTTTTTTGTTAAAACCCTTGGTTATTCAGAATTTAAAGGGGTTTTTTCGTTGTCATGAGAAAAGTCTTATTCCAAAAAATGCTCTTTGTATTGTCATGTGATATTTTTGACTGCAAAACGCTGCAATTTTCCCCTTTTTTTTTAATGATTTTCCCGGCCGAAATAGTACATTTTTGACCTTTAAACCCCACAACTCCTTGATCACCTTTCCAGATAATTCACCCTTTCATCTTTCCTAAACCCTCTTGTTAAAAATTGAATTAAAGGCGAATCTTTAGGAAAGGGCGGGTCATCACCCAAAACCGCTCCTTTAGCTTTTAATTCCATGCCCCTTTATAAAACGAAAGGGGAAATTTATAAAAAAAACTATCTTTTATCTGTGTAAATCTCGGACCGGATGGGGGGTTTAAAAGTAGTCAAAAAGAAATTCAACATCAAAATTTTGAAATTTTCTAAAACAGAAAAACCCAAAAAAAGGGGTTTGCCCAATTTCTTTCTTTTTTTTTCACATTTATCCAAAAAAAGCTGATCATAAAAATTTTTCTAAAAGCCCCTATAATTGGTTTGAAATCAGTTTAATTGCTTCGTTCTTTTGGGTGATAATCTGACAATTCCCTTGTCGGTTCTCCATAGTTTTTCCAAACAACTGTTTTCAGCTTAAAAAAGTCTTTTTCGAACATCGCAGTTTTAGTTCGAGAAAAATGTTCTTCATGTTTGGGGTTTCAGAACTTTTCTTGTCAAAAAGCTTTTTATGCGGAATGCTGTAAATTTAAAACCCTGTCTTAAATAAAATTGAAAAGTCTGAAATGAAGACAAAATTTTTTTTTGCCTCGAAGTTAGGCAAAATTTTAGGGGGTTTTCTTGATCCTTTTTAGACTTTCTTGCTAAGGGAAGTCATTATGCAGGTCTTGGGTTCCGGGATATTCTAATAACTTCTAAATAAAACCACGCTGTGATCGGGGCTTTTAAACGCCCAACCCTTTTTGCCTTTTGAATATTATTCGGAGGGGCCGCCTGTGAAATTTTTAAAGTTACTAAGGAAGTGTTGGGCCCCCTTCCCCATCCATACAGTTTTTTGCATCTAAATACGAGATTTTTAGCCTTTTACGGGATCTGTCGTCAAGATTGTTGTTTGCTTTACAAAAAGATGCACGCCAACTAACCCCCGCAATCCTTTTTTAAATTCTGAATCTTGGTGGGTCAGACAATAAAAAATCTTACCCTTAAATTTTAAAGAAAGCGCCCAACCACCCGGGCGAAAAAGTATGCGCGGGACAACTAATTTTCATCAGTCTTTCTATCTTTTTAAAACGTCCCC
This sequence comes from Conus ventricosus, assembly GCA_018398815.1. NCBI lineage: Eukaryota > Metazoa > Mollusca > Gastropoda > Neogastropoda > Conidae > Conus > Conus ventricosus. Next base: position 28,608 of record JAFLJL010015503.1, read on the forward strand.
CAAACAAACATCTTTGGCCCTCAAAGGAGTCAGATTCTCCCTTTGTTTTACATTTAAATTTTCGCCACGCTTTGAGCAGTTGGAAATCAGAACACTGGCCCTTTTCCCTTTAAAGACTAAAAAGAAGCCCCTTTTGGGGAAAGTGTGTCTTGGGCAATTTTCCCCAAATTTTTCATGTACCATGGGGAAACGCCCTTTCTAAGGGAATTTTGGGTAAAAATATTTCTGTTTTTGGGGCAACTTTAAACTTTGCCAATGACCTAATAAACCCCATCAGTTTGCATAGATAAAAAAGACATTATTTAATTAAAGCACAGTATTTTTTGATGACGTGCAATGCATACACCCTAAGGCATCGTCCACTGCTTTCTTTTAAAATGAGAGTCGAAACCTCGCAAGTTGTAAAAAAATGGCACCCCTTTTCAATCAAACTTTAGTTGAAGTTTGCATTACTGTGCCGCCCCTTAATTTTCCCCGCTAATGTATCAGGGCCTTACTGTCGGATTCTCTCGTTGAGAGAGACCAAAACCCGAAAATCCAACAATGTGGGCTGAGTCATCTTTTTTGGGTCTTCGGGCGTCTTAGTTTTCAGAAATTTTAAATTTTAAAAAATTCTTTTACGCACTTTCGCAGCTTCAAGAAGTATTCCAGCATAAGGCCCTCAACAATTTTGGCCTAAGGACCCCACCGATGACAACGAGAAGCAAAGAACAAATCTAAAAATTTTACTCTTAAGACTTTTTTTTCGAATTTTTTGGCGCGGCCCCTTCAAAAGGGAACAATGAGTGATTCAAGCTGCGAAAACAACAATGGAAATTTTCCCACCTTTCCAGTTCTTAAACTAACTTTAGTCCTGGGGGGGCGTTTTTTGTTCTTTTTACAGTCAAGGCATACAGTGTTTTTTATGTTCACTCGCGCTTTAACGAGGGAATTCTTTTAAACTTTTCTACAAAATTCTTGTTTATTTCCTCTTTTAAAGTAGCTGCTTTATTTATCTTTGTTGTACAAGTTAAGTGGTAAACCCGGTGAAAACACATATAATCAACAGTTTTTTTGGTTCCCCAAATTTTGGGGTTTTTAGAAAATTTAAGGGAGTAATTTGTTTCCTCATCCCATGTGTATACAAAAACAGTTTTGTTTTTTTTGTTTTTAAAACCGCAATTTGGTCACAAAACAAAAAAGGACCCCCCACAAAGTAAGATCATTGAGTAAGGTGAATTAGATACTCTCTGCGTTTTTGCGGATAAATGCACCCTTGCAAGGAACCCAAAAAACCACAAAAAATTTTGTTGTCTTATTCTTTATGTTTGAACTGCCTTTTTGCAACAAGGGGGAGGAGTGGAAGGGGGTAACCCTTACCAAAATGGGCGCATACTTAGCCTTTTAAAATTGATCTCTAAATTTCCCCCTCTGACCAACCAACCCTCTTTTGGGGCTTCTTCCGGCACGTCAAACTGGCAGCTTCGTCTGCCCAACCAGGGGTTAAGTCATTACGAGAAAAGAATAGTCGTTGTTTTATCGAGCCAGACTTCTAGATTTTTTCATTTTTTTTATATAGTCGAATTTAAAAAACCCAACTTACTTAACTGGGGGTTTATTGTTTGTTTACGGGAAATTGAGAAAAAAACTGAACAACGCTTCCCGTCGTTTGTTGGTCAATGACTTCTAAACCAATATCATTTTAAAGCTTGAAAACCTCTTTCTCGAGATTCCCCTTTAAAAAAATTCGTCGGTCCTTCAAATTTTCTTAGCCATGTGAGTTTTTTTTTAACTCAAAAATTTTTTTAAAAAAAAAAAAAATTAATCCGAATCAAAAATCAACGGGCTTTTTGTGCTTGGATCATAAACAAAGTATAAACACCCTTCGATGTTGTTACGTGGCTGTTTTGAAAAGGTTTAAAGTTCGTTTATTTTTTTAACTTCCTTTTTTATCTGCTCGGCTCGGCTTTGAGAAAAAAGTCTCGCCTTTCTTTTTAAATCAAACTTTGCTTTTGAGTATCAAAACGGGCCTGAAAAAATTAAATTCTTCATCTGATGTTTGAGTCAAAAGCGCTTTATTTTTTGTCAGTTTTAAACGAACAAGTTTACTTTTTTATTGAACCATACGTTGCTTTTGGAGTTTTTTTTTTAAATTTTTTGCTAGCCACTACAGCTAATGAACCAGACCAAGAGCCCCAAAACAAACCACCTTGAGGGAAAGCCGCGGGGGCCCGCCCGTTGCTAAGAGCCTTTCACCGTTCCCGCTGAAGAGCGCTTTTTAGTTTGATGTTCCCTATTACCAAATAACAGCATTAAAGGCGCAAATACCTTTGTTTTTTTTTGCTGATTTTTTAAAGGGCTTTCCTAGTTTTTTTGCATTTTCGTATGTTTTTTAATCAAAGGTTTTTTATGTTTGGGGGTTTTACATCTCTTTTTTGGGGGCGCGTAGCACATTTGGGTAAAAATTGAACAGACATGCTTTTTTAAAATAAAAAAAATTTTTGAATGTTTTTCTTTTAATCGTTATTTTCAATAAAACCGCGCATCAAATTTAAAAAAAAAAGTACTTAAAAGGTTTACGGCTTTTTTTCTTTTAAATTTTAATGTTTATTACTCCCACGTTTTCCCCCCCCATGCCTGATTACCTTGTTGACCTTAGGGCAATCCCTAACCGTATTCCCTTGTTAAATAACATCAAGAACATTGTAAGATGAAAATCTTTAGACAAAGGGCCAAATGTGGGGGTTTCACACCTCCCCCTCCAACAGTTTTTTTTTTTTCATCAAAAACTGAAAAGGTTTTAACCCCCTACGTAATTTGGGTTAGGACTACCCCCAATCGAAAATTTACTTTTTGTTATTTTGGATAATAAACTTTTTCACTCCCCTTTTGAACGGGTTTTCATCTTCACACGCAAAAAAATACCTTTAAAAACGTCTTTTCTGCGACACAAAACTAAAAATTCCCAAATGTTTCCCGCTTTTTTGGGATAGTTTTATATGAATACTCTTTGTAATATATTCTAATTTTGACTGATATTGTTGCTCAACACCTTTCTAAATTTGGGGGGCAACAACTCAAACTCTAAGGATTCAAAATGCGGACTTTGCCCGGGGCTGATGATTTGATAAAACCCCTTTTTATTTATTAAAATTAGTTCAAATTTTCAATCGTCTTTTTAAAGCTCCTTTAAGTAGGGGGCTGCGCTTTTAACAACTCAAAATTTAAGGGGAAAGGAAAAGCATTTCCAAAAAGAAAAAATTTTAGCTTTCAGGCCCTTTTGCCGCTTTATATCCCAGGCCTATTCTATGTTTTGTGCTTTTTCATTTTCGATTTCCTGAAACGCAAGACAGCCCTTTCATTCCCATTAGCCCCTAGATCAAATAGTTAAAAAAATTCGCATTTGTAAAGAAAATATTCTTGCCCCCCGTTTATAAATTTTCTTAACGTTGCCCGCCCAGATTCGACAACTGTCCTGTTTTGGGGCTGTTTTTGAAGCGAGTACTATTTTTAAATAAGCCCCCAGAGCCCCGGGACAATCACTTTTATCCGCTCCTAGGTCTGGAAATTTAACATAAGAAAATTTTCTGCATCATATAGAGGTTTTTTTGGAACATAATTTCCGTTTATTTCCCCTTTACCCAAAGGGGTCTTTTAGTTTCTAGGGCAGAATCGAGCCATATCTTTGGCATTTTTTTAAAAAACAAAATAAAAAAATTAATTATTTAAAAAAACATGGAGGCAAAAAATAAGAAGGATTTTGTTTCCGGGAGACAGATGAAAAAACTCCTTTTGGTACAACATCGCCGGGCCTCTTTGCGCTGAATTAACAGAAATAAGGGCCCGATCATTTTACCAAAGAGGCCAAGAAACCCCCCGAATTTATGACCCCAATGATTTTTAATAAAAATGACCATTTGTTGTGAGGGGCGACCAAGGACAACTTTTCAGCTTTCACTAACCAATCATCAACGTTTTTAAAAAAAAGGGAAATAGACAAAGGGTAGTGTGAGCGATCAAAAACGCCTTGGCTTTCTAAAACCAAAATTAAAAGGATGCAGTTGCTAAACTTCAAAAAAACACTGCAGGAACTCCCCACGATAACCAAAAAGCAAAACATGGAATAAAGAATTAAACAAACGGGAGAGAAAATTAATAAATGAATAAAACAGAAACATTTTTCAGAAAAACAGAAAAAAGACTTTAAAACACGACTCACCGCTCCCCCTGCGAGAAAACGGCCCCTTTATCAGCTTTAAACCATAAAGGGCAATTTTAACAAAAAATTTGCAAACGGGGGGAAATAGGACATAAAAAAAAAAAAGAAAAACCGTTGGGTGAGACGCCAACTTAGGGGGGATAAAAAGAAAGAAAAACCCAAAACAAAAAAATTGAACAAGAAATCACAAGACTAGAACGTTGTCCACAACGGAAAAAATTAGAACCAAGTGAGCAGAATAAAGAAAATCCAAAGAATTTTATATAAGACAAACGCGCAGAACGAAAAAACCGTTTTGAGAGCAGGGGTCCCCTTAGCAACTTATAACCCTAGGGTTTCAATAAGCACATGGGTTGCTTTTCAGGGCGGGGGTTTAAAATCCTTCCTCCATCGCCCTCGCCTCCACCTGATAAAATCGGGGAAAAAAAAAAAACCCGATCACTTCATTTATTAAAAAATTAGCTGGAAAGATAGACTCTTTTCCCCGGGAAAGGAGGTATTGTTAGCTGGCTTTTGTCTACTGCAACAAAATATTTGGGTTTGGCCGAGCACTTTGGGCATTATTTTCTTAATATTTGGGGTTAATTTTAGTAAAATAAAGACCCAGTAATCCTAGGCCATTAATCCAAGAACAAGCCTGTTTTTTATATTCAGGGGCATCGCAACAAGCCCCCGAGCTTTGCTGAGTCTTCAAAGGCCTTTGGGCTTTGGGGCCCGGGGGTTTGGGTACTTATTCTTGGGGGGGATCTTGTTTTTTTTGCTTGCAATTTACGGTCGGAATTTTTTGTCTTTTTTGGGCCAACTTTTTGTTCATTTCCTGCAACAAAATTTCATTTTTGTAGTTTATTATTGTTCCACCCGAGTCTGAGGTCAAAGGCAACATTAAAACCAGTGCCCCCACAAAGTCTACTTTTGATCTTGCGTATTGTAAAAATTTTGGATTTTAATACTTGAAGGTAAAACAACTGTAAAAATGGGTCCTCTAATTTGCTAAATATTGTTTTTGTGCATCAAAGCCAGAGAAGTCAGTTATGCTCACTTGCTGGGGCTTGTAACCTAGCAAACACCAAAAGTAATTACAAAAAGTCTTTATTCGTTCATTCCCCTTTTGTTGGCCCTTAAATGCAAGATAATGGTCCTTGCGTTTACTTTTCCTAGGCCCCAGGTAACGCCTGGCTAAGGAAATTGTGGGGACCAGCAAATTTTTCTTTCGTTCCCCCAAAAAGGGGGAAGCCAATTAGACGACTTTTTTTTAAAACGGAGAATATTTAACTTACAGACCAAAAGCCCCCATGTTTTTCTTTTTGGCGAATGTTAAAAGGTTTTCAGGAATGGCCGGGGGTTCGTCAAAATAGTTGGGTGAAGAAATGAATCTAACACCCCGACCTAACCAAATTGGGAGGGAAGTGGGTCGCCACCCCAACCCTTTAGCACAAAAAGCGTTTAGGCCCCTTTTTAAAAAAACACGGTAAACCCCAAATTTCATTATCCCCAAGGGGGGTTAAAAATTCGCTTAATTTTGGGTACACCTTTTAAAAAGGGTGTTTGGGGAAAAACATTGTTTTTAAAATTTTTTGTTTGAGCGCCAAAAAATTTTTTTATCAATTTTTAATCCCCCCAATTTTTAATTTTTAAAAAAGGAACAATAAACAAATCAGGCCCCCCCCTTCTTTTTAGAACGCTTCTTTTAACCAACACCAGAAACGGCCCCCCAGAAAAATTCTCAAAAGGAGGAATTGCCAAAAATAAAAATTAAAAAATTAAAACCTTGTTTGGGGGCCACCATACCAAGGTTAACCCGGGGGCCCCGCAAAAAACAAAAACTTTACATTTCCCCAAAAAAACAAGCGGAAAATCGAAAACCAAGGTTTGGACCCCTTTCAAACCCCAAAAAAAAGGGAAGGTAGGGGACTATTTTTAAAAGAGCAGCAAAAGTTTGGGTTTTTAACCCTTTGGGGGCCTTTATGTAAGACCAAAAAAAACCTTATTTTGGGAGAAATCCCCCTCGATCCGCATTACATTCAACCCTGTTTTTGGGACGAGATATAAAACTTTTAGATAAAGGGCCCTCAATGTTTTAAAGCCTTCCCTCAGGGGAAAACTGCATATTATTAAAATTATTTCAATTCCCAATTTACAGTTTAAAAATTAGTTTGTGGAGGGGCGGATATTTTAAAAAAATCAAAGACAAGGGGGGAAAGGGGGAAATGTTTAAAAAGCACTTTTTTAGAAAAAAAAAATTAGTTTACTAAAACTTTCGCGTGGACCAGAAAACAGGATAAAAATTAGCGCCTGTAAGGTTAAACCTAGAATAAAAACCCGAAGTTTCGGACTTTTTAAAAAGAAAATGAGAAGGCCTTTGATGGTTTTGAGTACACAAAGAGGGGAAAAAACGCAAAGAGGGGGGACAGCAAAATTTTTTTAAACAGAACAGGCGCAAACTAAGGGGAAAAATGTTGGCCATAGAATAAAAATTTTCGAAAAATGACCCAAAAAGGGCCTGAAAAACCCAAATTTTAAAAAGGGGAAAAAAAATTGAATTCTAAGCCCATTTCATATTTTAGCCGTCAAAAAAGTTTTCAGAAAACATCAAAACCCGGCCCTTTACTGTAATCTTAGCCGGACCAATGTGGAAAGAAATTGAAAAACGGCCGTTGGAAAAAACAGACACCCCACAAAAGAAAAAAGTTTAAAAAAAAACTTCTACAAAATTACAGGGGGGCTTTCCAACAAAAATTTGGAGCACGTTCACAAAGAAATTTAAATTTTTTTTCAAAAATGTGGGGAGGGGGGGTTGGGCGTTTTGACGTCCTTATAAAAGGAATTAATATTGCTGGGAAAACTTTAAAGTTAAAAAGCCTTAACGTTCCATCGTCGTTCTTCACAAAGTGAGGATATTAAGATCAAACAACAAGAACAAAATCAAAATTACTTAAAAAAAAACAATCTTACAGAAATGAATTGGGATTAATCTTTCACATTTAGGGCCCAAGGGTTTTATTAAAAACTGAACAATTTTTACGGAAGTAGATAAAAAAAAAGGGTTAATAAATTTTTTTATAAAATATGGAGCAGTTAAAATTTAGTAAAATCCCCTCTTGTTCAATGATTTGTGGGCAGAGGGTTTTTAAAAAAAAAAATATTTGTCCTAACTTTTTACAAACAGTTTATCGCTATTATTTTGCATATTGTAATTTTCGTCCAACACAAAAGGAACAAAGCATACATGAAAAAAGGGTTTTAAAAAAAGGACAGACAATTAGTATATTTAGTAATCCTAGCACTAAAAGAGTGAGTGTTTAGAATATTTTATAAAAGGGTTTTAAGGAACGAACACCCTTATTAAGATACTGTTTCGGCAAAAAAGATATAGTTAAAAGAAAACACTTGTCAAAGCGGCTTTACAAAGGGGAAAATGGGGATAAGGGGTGGATTTTATCCCAAAAATAACCGGTTTTAAAAACTTTAAAACAGTTAAGCTGTGTGTTATTTAAGAAAAAAGAGACCCTTTTAAGAATTTTGCGCGAAAATAGTTATTGAAAATGACCCGGAAAAAACCCGGATAAGCAAAAACAAAATCTGAAATTTTAGTAAATTTGTATTAAAAAACGGATAAACCCCACACAGAAGTTTTTTTGTAGGGTTTACTAGGAGAGAACGTAATACCAATTTTCCCGATCAAAAACCCCTGAACTGGGTTTAGAGCGGTTTTGGGGATTGGTTTTATCATTTTTGGGGCAATCGTCGTAGGCCTCGTACAAACCCTGACAGCACGATATAGAAATAAACAATTTTAAAAACACCCCCCCCCTCCCTGTCTTTTTTCGTCTGTCGTCTGTCTGCCCCGTCTGTCCGTCTGTCGTCTCTCTTGCTGTTGCTGTCTGTCTGTCTGCCTTCTGTTCTCCCTCCTCCTCTCTCTCTCTCCTTTCTCCCCCCTCTCCCCCTCTCTCTCTTTCCCCCCTCTCCTCTTCTCTCTGTTATCTGGTGGTTATTTGTCTGTCGTTTCCCTTTCTCCGTCCTGTCTGGTTTCCCCCCCCCCCCCCCCCCTCCCCACGTCTGTCTTTTATAAAATCTTACGAATGAAAAAAGGCTTAGGGGGATGGGAATCACTACCCCCTTTTTCCAGCAAAGCAACGACCCTGAGAAGAAAATTACAATGCAAATAGTGTGGTCTGATGTGTTAAACATAAAAGGCCCTTTTAACTCAGCTGTTTCTCGACTGATTCCATTCAAAATTTCTTTGAGAAGTGGTGTGCTATGCCAAGCGACTCGAAAATTAGCGTCTTTTAGTGGTGACCGGGGGATCCCGCACCCCTTCTGCAGGCACTGGGCCTTATAGTTAGCCCTTTTTAATCGATTTCGTCAAATGTTTGCTGTAGCAAAGGCATCTAAAGACCATTAGCACTTCAGGGGGTGACATGGCCCCACGCTTAAAAGGGCTAGGGCCTTTTAGCTTGACCCCTTAAACGATTTTATTGAATTTGCGCGAAGTTTTTTGGGTTTCCGTTATAAAAATCTTCACGCAAAACAAAACCTGTTTTTGACGGGGGATTCAGCTCGTACCTGGTTTCCCCCACTAAAAAATCTGCAAATGTAGGCGCACAGTGTTGTTGTTTTGTTGTGTGGTGTGCGTGCGGCGGGGCGTGCGTGCGTGCTGCGTCGTGCGTGCGGCGTGGGTCGTGGTGCGTCGTGCGTGCGGCGGCGTGCGGCGTGCGTGCGTGTTGTTGTGTGTGTGTGTTGTGTTTTGTTGTTGTGTGTGGGCGGTGCGCGCGGCGCTTTGGCACTTGGTCTAAGGTGTTTTTATCGTTCATGTGGTCGACGGCCCCGAAAGACCCCCTCCCTTTCCCCCCCCCCGTTTTTAAATTTTGGGGAAAGGTTTTACCGGCGGCGGTACTAACACCGTCCAGTTTTGGAATAAGGTAATTTAGGGAAAAGAGAGCGGTGCGGGTGCAAAGTGTAAACGGTGTGTGCGAGGTGCGTGTGTAAATTGGGGGTTTTGGTTTTTAAAGGGGAAGGTTAGGCAGGGGGGGCTGGGGAAAAAAACATTCAAATTCTTGAGTTTCAAACTTCACTTGTTGAAGGAAGGGAACGGGGGGTTGGTTTCGGGGGCCCGTTTTCCCTTTTGTTTCTTTGGGGTTTTAACCAAGAGGCGGGGGAGGAAACGGCTGTTTTTGGTGTTGTCAAACGGAGTTTGTTGTGAAATTGTCGTTTGTTGCAGGCAACAAATAGTCCTTGGTCCCGGCGTGCGTCTGCGGAGGGTACCTCTCTGACCAATCGCTGTTTTGTTTTTGTGAGTGAGTTTGTTTATCCGACCAGGCGGAAATGCGTTGGGTAGCCACTTTTGGGCCCCGGTGTTCTCGGAGTGGACGCCCTTTTAGTTGGGCGGTAGCGCCCTTACGAGCTGATGACTTCGAGTCATATTTTTGGGCCAGGGCCCCGTTGGGGGGTGTGCCCTTGGCCTTCCAGGGTTTTTTGTGTCGTCTCTGTTGGGAGCCGCTTTAGCCGTTCAGAATGGTTGTTGAACATCTGTCTGTCCGGGTTTTGGGATTGTTAGGTTTTATGGTGGGGCATTTGTCAGTTTGTATTATGGCACTGACGGTTTTTCTAAAACTATGTTTAGTTGTATTTGTTTGTTGCGTATACTGGGTCGGTATGATGCGTCTTTGGGTTCTGTATGAAACTTCTTGTCAGCCGGTTTTTGTTGTTCCTCTTTTTGTATATTCTGTAAGTAGGTACATTGGGGTTTGAGTTCGATTGCCGTAAGTTTGGCTAACAAGTGGGTTCGATATAATAACCCTTGATGGACGGTGAGTAATATTGGTTGTATTATTCATGTTAATTTCGGGGGGGCATAAGAAGGGAATACAGGTGCATTTTGGGTTTAGGACAAAGGGTGATCAGGGAGAGTGTCTGCGGAACGTAAAGGGGTTTTGGCTCATTTCAGTTTTAAAAGTAGGGTTCGTTGAAAGATTAAAGTTTCGGGGGTTGACCTCGCACTTGGAATTGGTTAACTGTGCAAGGGGCCCGGTGATTGTGGTCGAGTGGTTTATATGGGAGGCGGCCATTCAACTTATTTGGGCTTTTCACTTTCGTTACGATCATGGTTCCGGCGGGTGTCGTGCGCGTGCGACTGAACTGGGGCGTACGTGTTTTGCACAGGACTAGGTTCAAAAGGTTAGAATGGTTTTTGGTTTTTTTTTTATTTAAGTAAAACCCGTCGAAAAAAAATGCGGGGTTATGTTTTGTAATAATAGGGTTTGGGGAAAGATATTTTTGGTGTAGGGAACAGTCCCATTTTGAATTTTAGTATCGGGAAAAGGGTGAGGTAAAGTTTAAGGCGGGGTTTAGCAGTTATGGGTAAAAACGGAGGAGGTGCAGCATGTAATATTGTATGAAGTATAGAGAACAGTAATATGCCGCTTCTAACTCACTCTCGCCCTCAAACCAGTTTTCGGGCGAAAGTGACCTAGAAGCGGCATATTACTGTTCTCTAACAAGTAAGACTTTAATAACCAAAAAATAACGACCCTACAAACAAACATACTGTGTAGGGTTGATCGTTTTCAATAACATCATTTTCATCTTTAACTGCTCTTTAAAGTCTTTTTAAAACCAAGTTATATTTCTGGCATAAAATCCACACCCGACACAATGCAATGAAAACAACAACCGCCGCACATACTGACATTTGGCGCGGGCGCGCGCATGACGATAACCTCTCTCCTGAAACAGTAGCGCGCGTCAACAAGACAAACACTAGGCAAAGCTGGCCGGATTTTCCACACACCTGCAGAGACCCGACAATAGGCCGTCACTTGATCACTTAATTACAGTGTACTTGAGCCCAGCGAGATAAAACCAGCCTGCCGTCAGTACGCTGTAGTGACATCACAGACACGCTTTGCGGCCTGCTCGACATTGACTTGGTTCGCTCAGCTGACTCGCCGGGACCGCGCAAGCTGTGCCGTTGTAAACAATTCTACATACCTCACTCTCTTCCAATTCCACTGGGCACGCGCAGTAGCGAGATAAACCCAGCCTGTGTTTTACAGTGTAACAGTCGCCTTGTTTAGCAAAGCTTGAGCTGAACGGTGCTGCGATCCAGTGCAGTGTAGTGCTGTGTAGTGTAGTGTTGTGTAGGGCAGTGCTGTGTAGTGCAGGGTTGTGTAGTGCAGTGCAGCGCAGTGCAGCGTGAACCACCTGAAGAGCGTGTTGAGAGGGCTCAACAAAGTTTCGGGCGGTTCTTTGACTAGTAAACCCTACAAACAGACATACTGTGTAGGGTTATTCGTTTTCAATACTAATTTACTAAAGTTTTCAGATTTCAGTTTTTGTTTAATCTTATGTTTTTCCTGATCGTTTTCAATAACATCATTTTCGCGCAAACATTCATCAAATGAGTCTCTGTCTTTCATGTGAAATAAAACTACAGTCTTTAATTGTTCTCTAAAGTCTTTTAAAACTGAGTTATATTTTTGACATAAAATCCACACACTTATCCCAGCATGTCTTCCACTGAAAGCCAGTTTTGACAAAGTGTTTCTCTTTTTAACTATGTCTCTTTCTGCCGAACAGTCATCTATAATAAATAGTGTTTGCGTTCCTTTAAACGCTCTATAAAAGTATTCTAAACACTCACTCAGTTTATTGCTAGGATCAACTAAATATATGTCATCATCTGTCCATATAAACCTTCTATCATGATATGCTTTGTTCCATTCAAGCGTTGGACAGAAAATTACAATATAATCAAAATTATAGCGATAAACTGTTTGTAATAGGTCGAGGACAAATATTGTTTTTCCACAACCAGTTTGTCCACAAATCAATGAACAATGAGGAGTTTTTGTCATAAAGTTTAACTGCTCCATAGTTTTATAACAGGATTTAATCTAATCTAGTTATTATATTTATCATACTTTCTGTCAAAACCTGTTCAGTATAATAAAATCCTATGAGGCCTAAATGTGTAAGATTAATCCAATTCAGTTCTGTAAGATTGTTTCTATTTAAGTCAACATTGATTTTGCTGCTTGTTGTTATGACCTTAATATCCTCACCATTGTGAAGAACGACGATGATAACTTTAAGGCGTTTAACGTCTAAGTTTTGCTAGCTAATATTAATTCCTTTTATAAGGTCGTCACTAACGCCCACAACCCCATCCCTCTCCACATCTTTAAAGACAGAAATTTCAAATATTATTGTGAACGTGTCTCCTAATTTTCTGCTTGGAAAGAACTGTAATTTTGTAGAAGCTTTCTTTAAAACCGTTTCTCTTCTGTGGAGGATGTACTGTTTTTTTCCCATACGGCGTTATTTCAATCTCTTTCCGACTATTGTCGTCCGGCATAAGACTTACATGTAAAGGGCCAGAGTTGAATGCTTTTCTGAAACTTTTTTGACGGCTAAAAAATGTAAATGGGCTTATGAATTCAAATTTTATTTCCCATTCTAAATATGGTTCTAAGTGCCATTTGCTGTCAGGTTTTCGAACTATTTTATATTCATACTGGCCAGCATTATTTGCTTCTACATTGCGTAGTTGTTCTAGTTTAGGAAACCTTTTGCTGTCGCCTACTTCTTTACGTTTATAATCACCATCTTTAGTGTACTCAAAACCATACAAAGCGCCTATCTCACCGTTTTGTTCAAAGTCCGCAACGTCTGCAAGGTCTTTTAATTCTAAGGTTATACACCTTACAGGCGCTAATGTAACTCCCGGTTCTTCTGGTCCACGCGACATGTTTTAGTACAACTAATTATTTTATTTCCAAAACAATGTGCAGGTTATCACATTTTACAACTTTCCCTGCTTTGTCTGCAATTTTTATATTAAATGATCCGACCCTCCCACAAACTAATCTTTTAAACTGTAAATTAGGGAATTGTATAATTTCATAATCGCAATATGCAGCTTTTCCTGATGGAAGAGCTCTTAAAACAGTTGAGGGCCTTCCATCATATAAGTTTTCATCAGTGCTCAGCTCGTCCAAATGAACATAAAGTAATGAATGTAATGCAAGATCGAGCGGATTTTCTCCCTCATAAGTAGTTTTGTTTGGAGTAACTCTAAATCTATGATTGTCGGCTGCAAAGCCTAACATTTTAGCTAGCTCTTTATCAAAATAGTAACCTCCTTCTTCTTCAGGCTTGAATGTTAACATTGTTTTTAGATTGGCATTGTTAAGTTTGAGAGTAATGTCGAAGTTACTCATTGCTTCTTTTAGTGAGCAAAACCCGTAATAACCATCAGGTATTGTTAACTGGCTAACTTTGGCCCCTGTTTTGTCAACTTTTAGAACCTTATTATTCTCCTTGGCTTTGCTTATATTAAACCATACGACTTTGTAGAATATTTCATGGAGCGCGACCGTTCTGGTTCCGCATTCGTTATCAATAGCATGTTCTAAAAACGAAGGGCGATCTTGAGTTGTTATTGTTACAAACATTTTTTAAACGAAATAAAAATGAGTGCATTTAAATATACTGATGCAAAATATTCTGTTGGGCCGCACTACAATCTTAAAAAATAACAACCGATACTCTTGACATTTCTGTGGCTCAGTCTGACACCTTTTAAGCAAAGGTTAGTACTCCATTAAACAGATATCTTAACCCCCTATTAAAAAAGACTACATCGCAAAAGTGTGGTTCAGTCATCCGATGCAGTTTTATCAGAACCAGTTAAACTTTGCTGTGTTTTGTGCATGAACTGGGTGTGGAGTGTCGTATGCCGATCATTTAAATCATCCTGATCCTTTGGTGAGGTCAGTGTACAGATTTCATTTTTATTACACCTTCAGACGTATTTTGACTGAACTGCAAGCACCATTACCAAATGACAAACCGTTTAATCCATTCAGCAACCGAATAGACATGAAGGCTTTTGAAAGGATCTGTAACGAATTCAATATTAATGTTAAGACAGACTTTAGACAAAAGTTGGATCTTAATCATGGTTTAGGCACCCCTTATTTTTGGGGCGTGCACAGAAAGTATAACTATGACTGGAATCCTCCTTACACATCTTTCTCTTCAGGCACGACTGTTCACCTCGGGTCCATAGAGCAAGAGCATAAAACAGCATGGACAACATTTATCTTAGACACTTCTAAGGGCCTAACTAAAGCGGGAATAGAACGAATAAACGACTCTATTCGTACTTACGTTTGGTGTTTGCTAGGTTCGCAAGCACAAACGAGATCGAGCATAACTGATCCTTCTACTGGTTTTGATGCACAAAAACAATACTTAGCAAATTTACAGGACGCCATTAATTCTACAGTTGATTTGCCTTCAAGTATAAAAAGGTACCAAAATGTTTTACAATTTGCAAGATCGAAAGTAGACTTTGCTGTTGGCACTGGTTTATACATGCTACCTTCTGACCTCAGACTCCAGATAGGAACAATAATAAACTACAACAATGAAATCCTTGTGGCAGGCAATGAACAGAAAGTCGGAAAAAACGACATAAATTCTGAGCCAGTAATATTGCAAGCAGTAAACAAGCAAGATGACCCCCCAAGAATAAGTCATCCAATCCCCGCGGCCCAAGCCCAAAGGCCATTGAAGACGCGGACTCTGTTCGCGAAGCCAAAAAAAATAATGACCACGAATATGAAAAGACAGCACTTGTTGTTGTATTAACTGGCATAGGATTACTTGGTCTTTATCTTACTAAATATTAACCCAACTATTAAGAGAACTAATGCCCATAAGTGCTCGGCCATAAAGCCAACTACTTTGCTTGCAGTAGACAAAAGCCAGCTAACAATACCCCCTAATATACCAGGTAAAGAGTCTATAGCTTTACCAGCTAATTTTTTTAATAAACTCGCAAGATGATCAAGCTGTTTTTTTACCCACGATTTATCAGGAGGAGGCGATGGCGGTGGAGGCACTGGGCGTTGTCCGCCGCCGCCTGTAATAGCCATTACCAGTGTACTTATTGCAAATCCTAAGGCCGTTATAACGCTTGCTAATGTGACTCCTTGCTCTCTAAACAGTGTTCGGATTCGTTCTGCTAGCGTTGTGTCTTCATATAAAATTCTTTGGATAGTTTCTCTTATTCTGCTCACTTGAGTTCGTAATTGTTCTCGGTTAGTAGACAACACTTCTAGTCTTGCTGATCTCTCTTGTTCAAGATCTTTTAGTCTTTGGGTTATTCTTTCTTTAATATCAGGCCCTAAGTTGGCGTCATCAGCCTCAACGAGTTTTTCTTTTTCTCTTTTTATATGCTCATCTATTTCACCCAGTTTTGCTAAATTGTTTGTTAATTCGCCTCTGATGCTTCTCAAAGCATGATCAAGGGCCGTTATTTCTCGCATGGGTAGCGGTGAGTCGTGTATAGTCTTTAATGCTGTTTCTTCTGAAAAACTGGGTTCTGCTTCTATTGCATTTATTAATTCGTCTGCCGATTGATTTAATTCTTTAAGTTCCATGTTTTGCATTTGGTTATCTGTCGGGAGTTCCTGCAGTGTGTTTTGAAGTTTAGAAACTGCTTCCCTATCTAATTTCGGTCTAACAAGACCAAGGCGATTTTGATCTTTCACACTGAGTCTTTGTATAATTGTACTCTTGGCTAAAAACTTTGATGGGTCTGGTTTAGTTGTAAGCCGAACAAGTTGTCCTTGATCGTTTTTCACAGACAAATGATCGTCTATTAATTCAAAATCATTAGGTCTATAATTCGGGAGGTTCTTGACCTAAACTTTGGTACAATGATCTGACCTTACTTTCTGTTAATTCACGCCGTAATGAGAGCCCCGAGCGATGTTGTACCAAAGGAGTCATTTCACTCATGTCGTCTCCAGGATCTAAAACATCATAATCTTCATCTTCAATGCCTGCCATGTTTTTAGATAATTAACTTTTTTATTTTTTTTATAAAAAAATGTCACAAGCATATGGCTCGATTCTTGACCCACATAGAAGACTGAAAGAACCCTTTGGCGTGAAGGGAAATAAACGGAATATTACTGTTCCAAATAATCCATCTACTATTGATGCAGATCAAATTCTTACTGTTAAATTTCCAGACCTAGGAGCGGATGAAGTGATTGTGCCAGGCTCTGCGCGTCTTACTTTCAAAATAGAACTCAAATCAGAAACAGACCTAAACAGGACAGTTGTACAGAATCCGGGGCGGGCAATCGTTAAGAAAATTTCTATAAAACTTGAGGGCAAGAAATATTTTCTTTACATAATGCAGACATATTTTTAACCTATTCTGATCTATGGCTAACCGGGAACGAAAGGGCTGATCTTGCGTTTCAAGGAATCGAAAATGAAGAAGCACTAAAACATAGAATAGGCGCCGCAGACGCTAAAGACGGCAAAAGGTTTGAAGCCGTAAGTTATGCGTATGGAAATCGCTTTTTCATACCCCTAGATTTTGAGTTGTTAAAAGCGCATGCCCCATACTTTCAAGGAGCATTAAAAGACAGATTGTCATATGAACTAACTTTTAATGACCACAACTATGTTATTATATCTACAGACACCGAAGCAAAGTACAGCATTTCTGACATCTCGTTAGAGTTTGACGTTGTTAGCAACCCTGACTTAGCGAGGTTGATCCAGCAACAATATCAGTCAAAATTAGCAATATATTACGAAAGAGTGATTCATCATTCTAAATATCCTAAAAGCAGGGCAGACACTATATGGAATTTCAGTTTTAGTGCCACAGCAAGATCGCTTAAAGGTATTTTATTGCTGTGTGAAAATGAAGGACCATTCGAAAGACAAACTGAAAATTTTATTAATCCTAAAATAACAAAAGTGCAATGTACAATTGAGGGTAGTCCTAACCAAATCTACGCTAGCGGGCTTAAACCTTATCAGCATTTTGATGAAATAAGAAAACTGTTTGGAGGCGGGAGGTGTAGAAATCCGACAGTTGACCTTGTGTCTAAAGATCTGCATCTTCACGGTGTTAGACTTGATCATTATTTAACAACGAAATACGGTTTATGGATTGACCTAAGGTCAACGGAGGATAATCAGTTACATGGAAGCGGGAGAACTGTTAGAGACATAATAAACATTCAAATTGATAAAGAAAAAGAGGCCGATAAACCGCTTAATGTGTATTTGTTTTTAATATATGATGCGCAGCTAAATATTCAAGATAACAGATTAGAAAATATACATTACTAAATTATTTTTTCTTTTTTAAAAAAGCATGTCTGTTCAAGTTTATCCAAATGTGCCTACAGCACCGGAGTCGCCAAGAGAAGAGATAGTAGAAACCCCCGGCATAAAAACCTTCAGATTAACCAACATTACACAAATGCAACAAAACTAGAGCAGGACCTTTCAAAATACAGCAAAACCAAACGAAGGTATTCTGCTGCCTTTAATGCTGTTACCTATGTTAATACTGGAGCATCGACTATAAGTGCTCTATCAGCAGGAACAAGTGTAGGCCTCTTAGCAACAGGCGTTGGTGCGCCCGCAGCTTTACCTCTAGGCGGTTTGTCTTTAGCTCTTGGCCTGTGTTCATTAGCTGTAAGTGCTGCTGGCAAAAAATTAAAAACTAAACTCCAAAAGCACACAGCTATGGTTCAACTAATAACAGCTAAACTTAGTTCGTTCAAACTGACAATAAATAAAGCGCTAGTTGACTCAAACATCACGGACGAAGAATTTAATCGTTTACAGGCCGATTTTGATGACTACAAAAGACAAAAGTTTGATCTTCAAAGAAAAGCGAGGACAAGTTTTTCTCAACAGCCAGACCCCGAGCAGATAAAAAAGGAATGCTTAAAAAAAGTAAACGAGACATTAAACTCTGTTCTAAACAGCTCACATTAACAACGCCAAAGGGTGTTTATACTTTAGTTTATGAGTCCAAGCACAAAAAGACCGTTGATATTGATTCGGATTAATTATTTTTTTTTTTAATTTAAATAAATATTTTGAGTTAGAAAAGAAACTCAGCATGGATAAGATATATGAAGGACCGGACGAATTGTTTGAAGGAATGCTTGAGGGAGAGCGTTTGTCAAAAGCTTTAAACGATATTGATCTAGAAGTCATTGATTCAGCAAACGTACAGGCAAGTGTTGTGCATGCTATTTCTCAAGTTCCAGGTAAACTAACAATAGACCCGCCAGTTAAAGTAATGTTAGCTGTTTTAATCGACTATATAACAATAAATGAAGAAAATCTAGAAGTCTGGGTCTCAACTAAACAACAGGTTATTCTTTGTAATAATGACTTAACACCTGGTTGGGCAGACCAACTGCTTGCACAGTTTGACGCTGCCGCTGAAGAAGCCAAAATGAGAGGCTCCGGTTGGTCAGAGGGCGAAGTCTTAGAGATTAGATTAAAACAGGCTAAGTATGAGCCGATTGTTGGCAAGTCTTACATTCCGCTGCCTCCAGCATTAGTCGCAAAAAGAGCAGTTCTAAACATAAAGAATTCAGACAACAAATGCTTTATGTGGTGTGTTCTCGCAAGGCTGCATTACGTTGCTAAAAACGCAGAGAGAGTGTCTAACTATCACCCTTACATCAATGATCTTAACTTTAGTGGAATATCCTTTCCTGTTAGCGTGGATTCCATTGGTCAGTTTGAAGAACAAAACAAACCAATAACAGTTAATGTATACACATGGGATGAGGAAACAAATCTACTGCCGATTAAAGTGTCCAAGAACAGTCCCAACAATAGGTGATCCAGGCAAAAATCATGTTGACTTACTACTGATGCTTTCGCCGATACCGCATTACACATTGATACGAACAATGAGTAGATTATTGCGGCATACTTCAAAGCATTACCATAAACAAGAATTCTGCAGAAAATGTTTAACAAGAATTCCATCTGCTCAAGCCGCAAGCGAACATAAGAAACATTGTATCGGCCCAGTTGACTGTAATACAGAACTAATTACGCCCCCACCCGGATCTAAAGTTAGTTTTAAGAACTGGAAACGGATGCAAAATTCTCCATATGTTGTTTACGCAGACTTTGAATCACTCATTGTTCCTTATGAAGGGCCAGCGCCACAAAAACTTCGAAAAACAGTCTTAATGAGTAATCATCAGATTTGTTCATTTGCCTTCATTATTGTCAGGTCGGATGGCGTTCATTCAAAGCCAGAATTATATAGAGGGCCTAATGCTGCAGAATACTTCTTAGAACGCATGCAGCAAGTGCGTAACGCCTGTTCTAATAATCTAAACTTATCTGAAATCATAATGACGCCTGAAGACCAAGAACAGTATGACTTAGCCACACATTGTTGGATTTGCGGTTTAGGCCTCTCATCAGAGAGTCAAACAGGTGGCCTTGGCGGCCAGCGGGTAAGAGACCATGATCACATTAGCGGAAAGTTCAGAGGAGCGGCGCATAACAAATGCAATCTTCAACTAAACTTTAATCCTGCGACATGGAAGCTGCCTATATTCTTTCACAACTTGCGAGGTTACGACTCTCACCTTATAATGCAAGCAGTAACCAGCGCCTTCAGGGTGTCATGCATCGCACAGTCATCAGAAAAGTACATGTGCTTTAATCTGAATAACATGTCTTTTTATGACTCTATGCAACACATGATGGGTTCATTAGAGTCACTGGCTATGTCCTTAAAGTCCTGCCCAATAACGGAAGAATATTTTGACCCTACTCTCGTTAGAAAGGGTGTTTACCCTTATGAGTACATGGACAGTTGGGAAAGGTTTGACGAAGATACACTTCCGCCTAAAGGCGCGTTCTTTTCTAGTCTTAGAGGAAAGGAAATCAGCGACTCCGATTACCAACATGCTCAAGATGCGTGGCAGAAGTTAGAGTGTAAAACGATGGGAGACTATCATGACTCCTACTTAATGGCTGACGTTTGTTTGTTGGCGGATATTTTGAAAATTATAGAAAGACCTGCATGAAACATTATAGCCTGGATCCCGCGCATTACATTTCTGCGCCCGGGATGAGTTGGGATGCTTTCTTAAAGTTTACTGGAGTACAGATTGATTTATTGTCGGATTTACCAATGATTCAGATGATTGAGAACGGATTGCGTGGAGGAATTAGTATGGCGTCGCATCATTACTGTAAAGCAAACAACAAATACTTGGACGACTATGATCCAAGTAAAAGGTCTAACTATCTCATGTATTTAGATGCAAACAATCTGTATGGTTGGGCTATGGCGCAATCGCTTCCATTACGCAACTTTAAAATGTACACAGGCGGCGATCCAAAAAATATTCAAAAGGCATTAAAGTGGTTGAGCAGTTTGACGCCGGGTCAACAGCGTGGTTTCATTCTAGAAGTTGATTTAGAATGTCCTCATGAACTCCATGACCTGCATAATGACTATCCATTAGCAGCAGAAAGCCTAAAGATGAATCCAAGAGAGCCGCCTAAACTTGTGCCTAATCTTCGAGGCAAAAAAAATTATGTCTGTCATTACAGACTTCTACAATTTTATTTAAGACATGGTTTGAAGTTGACAGCTGTTCATCGTATAATTGCTTTTGATCAAGAACAGTTCATGAAACCATACATCATGAAGAACACTGATCTCAGAACTAAATCCACAGATGCTTCAGAAAAAGACTTTTTCAAGTTGATGAACAACAGCTGTTTCGGAAAGACTATGGAGAATCCGCACAAGCGCAAAGATGTCAGATTAGTCACCAGAGAGAACGAAGCAATTAAGCTGACTTCAAAACCAAATTATCAGGACTTCAGAAGATTTCATGATCACCTTTTTGGATAATGATGAAGAAAAAGAAAGTCAAATTGGACAAGCCTGTATTTATTGGGTTTACTGTTTTAGAATTATCAAAGCTTTTAATGTTAGAGTTTCTTTATGACTACTTTAAACCCTCGTATCCAGAGTCCAGAGTACTTTACACAGATACAGACAGTTTTGTTATAGATATCCCTACTGAAGACATCTATAAAGACATGGAATTAGAAGTAGCTAAAGGGCATGCGGGATGGTATGATACATCTGATTACCCTAAAGATTCGCCTTTACATTCATCTGTTAACAAGAAGGTTTTAGGAAAGATGAAGGATGAATTATCTGGAGGGGTGATCAAGGAGTTTGTTGGTTTAAGGTAAAAAATGTACAGTATTTCGAGCCAGGTGAAAACCATTAAGAAAGCAAAGGGAATATCTCGCAGTGTTGTGCAGTCAAACATATCTCATGACAACTACAAAGAAGCATTGTTTGATAATAAGACTTTTCATCATGACAACGTAAAACTGCGATCTAATCTACATGAGATCAACACAACGGTTGTAACAAAGAAGTCATTAGATAGAACAAACACAAAACGTGTGTTTGTTAATCCAGAGTTTTCATATGCATATGGACATTGGAGAACGGCATAATTATATATATTCTTCGGGTTCATATTCGGGCCCATATTTTTCATCAACTTTATCTATAAAATCAATCATATCATCCTCCAATTCAGACAATTTTTTTCTCATGTTTGCTTGATGTGCTCGAATTTTTTTAATTATTTCAAGATATTCTTTATCCCATTTTTGATAATCAAAATTTGGGATTTGGGGTTGTAGGTGATCTGGATGCATTGCCATGTCCTGATGAGTCCTCGCAAATGTTGCCCTAATAGCAGAATTCAAATCAAATGATTCCCGCATCAATTCCAAGGTCTCTGCATTTATCATTCTTGTTTCCGGTTTAGTTCCATGTAAGAATTCTTTCTTCTGTGCCTCAATACGTAAGGCTTCTTCGTTGTGAGCTTCCATTTTAACTCAAATATATTTACGTAAATTAATTAAAGCGGAACTGTGTCTGGCGGGATTATCTGCAGTTCTTCTTTCACAAAAGATCTTTGAGGAGCTGGTTGTTTTGTTGTGTCAGTTTCTCGTAAATAATACACGGGCGGATTCATTTTTACAATTCTTTTTTTTTCATATGGATCAACACTCCAAACTGGATCTGTTGCCCTGATGCGAGTGTCCCCTTCTGCTTCTCCCGGTAAATAAAGGTACCTTACTTTCAAGCCAAATGGTAATAGTTTGCTGGATGAAGACTCTCCTTCAACAACATCTATTGTTTGTTTTTTGATTGCTTGTACTGGTTTTAACCCTTTAAATTCTTCATTATTCAGTGCGCGCAAAACTGAGGGCAGTCTTCTAACCCATTCTGTGTTGCGAGAATTGTCAATAAGCTCTCTGTGATACTGGTAGGAAAAAAGTCTTTCAGATAACTGTTTGTTAAAGTTTTCAACTAAAGCCTGTGATCTGTGAACTCCTGGAATGCCTCTTTTAATGGTAACTCTATGTTTTAACAATAATTGATTCACTTGGCCTTTAAATTCTTTTCCATCATCAACTTGAATCATGCGAGGATAAGTTAAGGGGCCTCGTTGGTATATCAGTTGTATAGCGACAGCAACAGCAGAAGCACTCTTTTGTGTTAATGGCTCCGCATCTTTGTATCTTGAAGCTATGTCAATGACTGTGAGTGCGTACTTAAATCTTTTTCGTCTAATCGTATCATGGGGTAAATATAGAAGATCCATTTGATGGTTGTCGTTTGGAGTTGTATTGACAAAGTGTGGTCTCTGTATTCGTCTAGGTGCAGGTAAATAAATTTGCCAAATTGCTTGTTTAGATAACCATTCTTTTGCTGTTTGTTCGCTGACTCCTGCTGCTTCACTTAGCTTTTTAATTGCTGTTATTCCCTTCCAATATCCTTTTGGCGAATAATAGATTTTGTTCATTTTTTATTCAGCCAATATTATGCGCAACAAATAGACAACAGTCATACCAACGACAATAAACCCGATTTCTTGCATCTTTTGTTTTTCTGATGGTTGATAAAAGTCGCTGAATTTTGGTGGGGGCAATGTCTCGATTGGTTTACCTGTTACAAGATAATATTCTTTTATCGCTTGATCAACATCTTTAAATGTGTAAGCTGCATGCCCCTGTTTTTTCAGTTTGTTATTAATAAAATCTAACTGCTCAATTCTCTGCTTTTCATAGTGATCTTGTGCTGCAGCTAGTTGCTCCACAGCTTTGTTATGTCTTTTTCTCTCGCCGTCGTCCGTAGTTTACTAAATGCATAATTACTTCCACTAAAAGCGAGCGCATTAACCACAGCGCCGCCTATCATCATTACGAGTGAAGCCATTTTTATAAATGTATTTTTTTTACATATTTATATTCTCTGGAATTATTCCTTGCTTAACTAGAAAATCTTTCGTAGCAAATGAAGCTGTAATAATAGCGATTAGCTTTGCTGAATCCTCAAAGTCTAGTTTGCCAAGATCTGCCCGTTTTATTTTTAACAGGCTTTTACCAATCATTGAGTATCCTACACTTTGACCTCCAATAACAGCAGAATGGTATACAAGGTTGGCGACAGTTTTTTCGGTGCTCATTTTAAAAAATAAAATAATTATAATTAATAAAAACATGAACAGCGATGATCTGCTACAGCTACAGGGTGGCCTAAACCTTCCTGAACTTATGAATGACCAAGTTGATGACCAAGCTATAATGCCCAAAAAGGAGAGGCTGTATTCTTTGGCAGCATGTGGAAAAACAAAACAGTTCCTCGGAACTGAATTCAGCATAGAACAGATTCAACAGATGTTGCCGCAAGACATTATAAAGTATCATAACAGGTATGAAGCGCAGCTGGGGTCGAGAATGGTGAAAAGCGTAGGACAAACGGTTCTTAGTTTGTACACTAAACTAGTCAGTAGATTTGCTCCCATTGATTCTGAACAAGATTTTATGTATGATTTAACGCAGGATCCAGTTTTAACAAAGTCATTAGAGTCTCTAGGATGTGATCTATACTACAGATTTGGAACATTGTTATCGCCGTTAATCATGGGATTAATAACTTTTAATCATATAGATTTTATTTCCCTTCAAATGACCGAGCCAGAAAATCAGCAGAATCAGAAAACACTGAATCAGGTGGAGAAAGTAACCCAAACCAGAAAATCAGCAGAAAACACTGAATCAGGTGGAGACCAGTGAAAAGCATCCCCATCCTGGGCGTGTTAAAGCAGGAAAAAAATTAGCAGAGTGGAACAGACAAAAAAAATTAATGTTACAGAATATAATCATCATGAAACATAACACCGCCAACGCCAGAACAAGTGATTCAATGCCAGCTATAAAACTCCATGTGATTCAAGCTACAGCACCAAAGTCTTCATGGAATATTGAACTTAAACTGTTGCCATTTTTGGCGCCTTGCTGCTGCTGGGGTGGTTATTACGGTTATAAAATATATAAAGAATGGCAACAAGAACCAAAGAAGTCAAAACAACCTGAACCACTAAACACAGAAAACAAAAACATCCAACCGCCAACAACAAAAGATCGTTTTGATCCATTTGAAATGTAATAAATTTTAAGAACTTAATTTTAAATTTTTTGATAAAAAATAGATCATGGCGTATTATAAACTGATGGAGTAATAAATAAGACATGGAGTCTAAAAAAAGACATTTCCATAGACCAGAATTGTAATCAATGCGGGTGCTTAGGATGTAAGAACTTCATTAAGATTTATGCAGAGAACGCTGAGCAAGACATCCTCAGTGATGACGCGTTTTTTGAGGCGTGTGTGTACTATATTAGACATCTACTATTTAAGATAAAAACATAGATTGTATTTTTTTAATAATTATAAGATAACTTAAATAAGAACTTGAGTAAAAACTTGATTAAGAACTTGGGGTAACTTAATTAAGAACTTAATTAAAGAACTTAATTAAAGAACTTTCAGCAACTTGATTAAAAACTTAACTAAGAACTTAAGGTGACT
Source organism: Conus ventricosus (assembly GCA_018398815.1). Taxonomy (NCBI): domain Eukaryota; kingdom Metazoa; phylum Mollusca; class Gastropoda; order Neogastropoda; family Conidae; genus Conus; species Conus ventricosus. Next base: position 53,600 of record JAFLJL010015503.1, read on the forward strand.
TAAGGCGACTTAATCAAGAACTTATTAAGAACTTAATTAAAGAACACTCCCTCAAGAGCAGCTTAAAAAATTCTCACTTCCTATTTCTAGACTATTCTAGAAAAGTGCAGGAAAAAACACTTACTTAAACTTTGGTCCACTTGTAGGCGTCTGTTGGAAAAACTTGCAGAGCTGATTGTAGATTTGATATAATTTTAACATCTGTTGTTATTGTGATGTCCAGTTGTTGAAGGCGTGGGTACAGGTTGAAAACTTTAGCCACTTTCATAAGTTTATACCCCCAAGACGCGCTGATGCTACAGTTCTCATAAACAAAGTGTTGAAAATCAGTTGGTTCAAGACACATACAAAGTTTCAGCATCCACATTCCATAACAAACATAATCACTAAGTAGAGCAGATTGTTTTTGATTAATTATCTTTCCAGAATTTTTACTATGTTTTTGATTGTCACAAGATCCTTTGTAGAATCATTGAAAACCGGAATGTCACATCCATTAATCCTGTCTTTGATTACATAGTTTTCAAGTTCATTCAACAGTTCTTTTCCTTTCATTTGCTCAAGTTGTTTTGAAGGCCGTGGTGATTTTTTTGCTTCGGAAAGAAATGAAAAATGCTGTGGTTTTTTGGGCAGATTCTTTTTGTACAAGGCTTCATATCCAGCAGCACTTTGTTCTCCTTGGTGATTGAAAGCTTTTTCCACTTCTTTCCAGTATGTTAAATGTTCTGAGTGAAATTTAATATGTTCTTCAATAGATTTTACAATTTCAGGATCTTTTCTAAACAGTTCTTCTTCAAGAGACATACATTCTTCATCATCACCATATATGTAGTTCTTTTGATAGCCGCAATAATGCTTCGTCTACATCATCACACTTAGCCATAGATCACAACAAACATTCAGCTTAGGCGTACTCAATAAGACTGTCACAAGCTGTGAAAACGCGGGCTAGTTTATGCAGCTCGCGCGGCAGGCGGCTGGCACGCGGGGCCACATGATTGCAGGTTGTACTCGTTACTACGCATGCCCAGTGTACTTAGAGGAGAATAAGGTCGGGTTAACCTGGCCAGGTGAGCGCCCACAGTGGAATTGAAGAGAGTAAGGTATGTAGAATTGTTTACAACGGCACAGCTTGCGCGGTCCCGGCGAGTCAGCTGAGCGAACCAAGTCAATGTCGAGCAGACCGCAAAGCGTGTCTGTGATGTCACTACAGCATACTGCCGGCAGGCTGGTTTTATCTCGCTGGGCTCAAGTACACTGTAATTAAGTGATCAGGTGACAGCCTATTGTCGGGTCTCTGCAGGTGTGTGGAAAATCCGGCCAGCTTTGCCTCGCGCGCTACTGTTTTAGGGGAGAGGTTATCGTCATGCGCGCGCCCCGCCAATGTCAGTATGTGCGGCGGTTGTTGTTTTCATTGCATTGTGTCGGGTGTGGATTTTATGCCAGAAATATAACTTGGTTTTAAAAGACTTTAAAGAGCAGTTAAAGATGAAATGATGTTATTGAAAACGATCAACCCTACACAGTATGTTTGTTTGTAGGGTCGTTATTTTTTGGTTATTAAAGTCTTACTTGTTAGAGAACAGTAATATGCCGTTCTAGGTCACTTTCGCCCGAAAACTGGTTTGAGGCGAGAGTGAGTTAGAAGCGGCATATTACTGTTCTCTAGTATGGTTGTGTTGGCATTAACAAGGATTAACCACTGGGTTATCTGACAATAGATGACATGAGAGTGGGGTGCTGGATGGAAACTTTGATAAACAAATCATGTTTTGATATAGGATTATAATTGACAGTGCAAAGAGGGAAGAGAATGTGAAGGATTGTGGCTGCGAGCCGATTCTTTTGTATGAATATGCTAGAACTGTGAACCGTTAGAAATTAATAAGTTCTTTTGTTCTGTTTTTTTTTTTTGAGATGTGTATTGCTACTGATTACTGTGTGGAAACATTTCCTTGTGAGATTGCCCATTTCCTATTTTGTTTAGTTTTCCTAAGGGGGCCCATGGAGTCCGTATTGGAGTGCTTAGATTGGGATTTTTTCTCCGAGAATTGTGTGCGAGTCATAATTTCATATGTAATAGTGTAGATCGGCTCAGAGAGAATATTGTTTTACTGCTGTTATAAATGTTGGCAGGAAATGGATTTGATAACCCCAAAGTAACGGGTTTATGGGGGTGTATTCGAAATTCAAGGGGTCACTCCAATGCCCGAGTGGGAAGTAGGCAAAGGAGATGGAGAGTTAAAACTTTACCAGGTAGCCTATGAGCATTGATGACTCAGGTAGTAGCAACATTACAGTAGTGGCCTACAGTTGTGTCAGCAGGTATCCTGTTTCTGTCCTGAGGGTGGGGCCAGACCACGGCAGTCTGCTGCCGCGTGCCGGCAGGTGAGCGGCGGTTTCCCGTTACCAGCTGCTCTTCCAGGAGAGGGAGACCACCCAGGCCGTCTGCCGTCTGTGAGGCAGTTTTCCTCTCGCTTCCGGTGCTCTTCCGGGAGTTATCCAGCCACTTGTTCCTCTGTCCCCCGTTCAGGCGTCTTCCGGGAGGGGGTGCTGCACCAGACCTTCCCTCACCCTCAGTGTCCGGCGGGGCCTTCAGAGGAGGAGGCGTCCTTCGAGCCCGGACTCGTCGAGAGGGCACTGCACCAGGCCTTCCCTCACCCTTGGTGTCCGGCGGGGCCTTCAGAGGTGTTGTGCCAGCGCGGGGGAGGAGTCAGACTGAGGAGCCACGGTCGCCGCTGGGTGTAGTCTTCGGGGAGTCGAACTGTGGGAGGCCACGGTCAGCACCGGAGTGCAGTCATCCGGGGAGGCGTCAGCTGTGAGGGGCCAAGTGCAGCGCCGAAGACTGGAGTTCTCCGGGCCAGGATGGGTTGTCCCATGGGTGTGGTAAAAAGGGTGTTAGCGTTAGAGAGTAGGGTTAAGGGTGTTAGCTACTGCCTCCTTTTTGGGACGTAGTGGCCAGCACAGGGTAGGGTACTTGTCGTTGCCTCCGTTAGGGACGCAGCGACCAGTTCGGTAGGGGTCCCGGGTCAAAAGAGAAGGGTGGGTCCTGGGGAGAGGTGTGGGTGGTAGTAGTTTAGAGATTAGAGTCCTTTGGGTTGGTCCTTGTCCCTAGTAGTTAGCCACCGTGTGCGGGCTATCTCTGCGTCCTTAGTTCGCAGTGATATACCGCAACTGGTGCTTTAATATAGATTAGAGTTCAGGGTCGTATCAGGGTAGTGTGGGTCAGTGAAGAGTGGGATACCGGTGTGTGATTGTAGATGGACGTGAGTGGTGGCGCCATGGTATGTTTGTGTGTGTGAAATAAAGAGGTGCGCGTGATTGTAAAGCTGTGTCAGTGTGCTGTGTTGTCTGCTCTAGTGTGTTATAGGTGTGGGTAGGGGTGGTAGGGCCGTCCGGCTTAGCGACCGTGACAGAATGAGTGAGTGACATATGCTTTAAAACTTGTAATAGCATTGCCTTACGATACGAATTTCACATAGGGGAAAAAATCTGAAATAATCTGAATAGGGAGGGCAGGGTTGGGGGTGGGGTGGGTGGGGGTGGGGGCATTTTCGGCCAGTAACATTTTAACTTCCGGGGAGTTAAAATAGCCACGTGCACAGAATGACACCCCCCCCCCCCCTCCCTGCCTCCCCGCCCAATTTTCAAATTGTAGAATGATTGAGAGAAATATGTTTTGAAACTTATATTAGTGATGCCTTACAACGCAAATTTCACTCAGCACTCTAAAAATCTAACACTATATAATCTCAATAAATAAAGAGGAAGTGGGGGGTGGGGGTGGGGGTCATATTCGGACTGTACCATTTTAACTCCCGGGGAGTTAAAATAGGCACATGCCCAGAATGACCCCCCCCCCCCCCCCCTCCCGGCTCCATTTTCAAATTTTAGAATGATTTAGAGAAAAATGTTTTGAAACTTGTATTAGTGATGCCTTACAAAGCAACTTTTATCCAGCACTCTGAAAATCTAACACTATAAAATCTCAAGGAATAAAGGGGTGGGGAGTGGGGTGGGGTGGGGGGTCATTTTCGGCTTGTATCAATTTGACTCCCGGGGAGTTAAAATAGGCACGTGCCCAGAATGACCCCCCCCCCCCCCCCCCTTCGTTTTCAAATTATGGAATGAGTGAGAGAAATATGTTTTGAAACTGTTACTGATGGTGTGCGGTGCGTGTTTTGTTGTCTGACTCTCGCTCTCAAAAGTTTGGATGCGTGTACGACTTTTCCCCTACACACACCCACACCATACGTACATGGATAGCCAGGCAACACCCGAGTTAGATTTTCTTTCTTTATATGCTGCCTGAACCATCAATATGAACTGTTACAAATCAATACATGGCACTACATAGCATACAGGTCAATGCACGTCAATGAAGACATCAATACATAAGACACTTCAATCATCAGACATCAGCGTATCATGGTACATATCTTGATATAGCTCACAGATCTCGCCGGCGCCGTCCAAAGTCTACAGCACTAAAAGAAGACAAAGACGGATAACCATAGTCCCCACACGATAAGCACAGCCGTCCACAAACACAAGCGACGACGAAGAACCGCAGATTCACTTAAACCATAGAAGAACTGCAGATTCACAAGGCACAGCAATCCATAGGAGAAGAACCGCATATTCACAAAGCACAGCAATCAATATTGAATCCCCGGCGAACACGATTTCAGTAAAGTCCCACAGAACACAATAAACTTCGACATGTTGTTGATCTAAAACAAAAATTAGCTTCTCCATGTATTGATATTACAGTGTTCACATCAATAAATTCAGCCCACCCACACACATGTGTGGTACAATTAGAGCACATAAATATTCTTGCAGGAGTTTTTAGTCACTCTCGGCGACACAGCATTCACAACATTTTTATAACAAATACATTTCCTGGTACCCCTCTTGCCTCCCCGCCCCATGTTCAAATTGTAGAATGACTTGCGTTAGTGATGCCTTACAAAGCAAATGTATGTATTTATGAAGGTATGTGCGTTTTTTGTTTTGTATTTGTTTTTAAGTTTAAGGCGCTAGTCACGCTTAGTTAGTCCCTTAGTGGGGCAAGAGCCGGATGAAAAAAGCATGTTTGCTTGTCTGTTACCCTTGGAAATAAAGATTATCGTCATCATCATCATCATCATCATCATCATCATCATCATCTCTCTCCCTCCTCTCTCCCTCTATCCCTTCTCCCCCACCCTCTCTCTCTCAAGTAAACCATATTTTGAATACAGTGTCTAAACATGTAATCTACTCCATTCATTCGCTCATCCCCACTCCCACTCTGTCTCCCATCGTTCTCTCTCCTCCCCCTACCTACCATTCTCCCCCCCCCCCCCCCCCCGTCTCCTCCCCCTCTCTCTCCCTCCCCCCCCCTCTCCTCTCCTCTCTCTCTCTCTCTCTCCTCCCGCCCCCTCCCTCTTTCCCGCCCCTTCCCTCGTCCCCTCTATCTCTCTCATAAATCACTCATACAACACACACACACACACACACACACACACACTTCTTATATCCATGTCCTGCAAATACATAGACACCCTCACCACCATCTCCGACCCCATGCCCCCACACATGGTTTCACACATATTCAGTCCTCTGTCCCAAAGGTACAGCTTGTGCTGAATCCGTTCATTCTTGACCACTGTCAGGTCCATTTTTCTGGTTTAGCCCATTGAGGCAAGTCCCAAGGTTGGCTTGCCAGTACAATTCTCTTTCCAAAAGCCTTTCCTCTGTTCGGACAGCTTCAATGGGAATGATTTCCGGATGGTCTATAGTCCAAATATGATGAGCCACTCTGCAGTCGGTTGTTTTCTTCAACTTAATATCACTTTTATGACTGGCCCATCTGTGATTTGAATTCTTTGTAGATCCAGCGTACATCTAGCTAGGATGGAGATCACAAATTAACACGTATATGAAATTTTCTGTGCTACAGCGGCTGTTCTGTCTACTGTCTAGTTTTCCACGTTCTTCTACCCCACGTACTCACAGTCTGACTGGTGTTCTCAGAGAGGGCGCATGTATCGCATTTTCTGGCACATCTTTGAAAACCAGCAATCGGGAATGGACCATATTCAACTGGTCTTTTAGGTATTGTTGATTTGTACATTTCTGCTAAACTTTCGTTTCTTTTGTCTGCTGCTATTAGGTTATGTTTTGGGAACAGTTTTTATTTTCAGGATTGCTTTATAAAAGGTCAAGATTCTTTTCAATGATTTAGGATTTTGCCGACAGCCTGGGAACACACATTGTGATCTGTGCGACCTTCCCCTGTCTTTCTTTGTGTGTCTTGTTCAACAGTCTATTGTGATCCATGCGACCTTCCCCTGTCGTTCTTTGTGTGTCTTGATCAACAGTCTATTGTGATCCATACGACCTTCCCCTGTCTTATTCTGTGTGTCTTGTTCAACAGTCTATTGTGATCCATGCGTCCTTCCCCTGTCTTTCTTTGTGTGTCTTGTTCAACAGTCTATTGT
>JAFLJL010015504.1:0-10000 GCA_018398815.1 Conus ventricosus
GTTTAGAAAAACGCAACTGAATACTTTCGATATGGTCAATTGTAATGATATAGACGCGTAGTCTTAAAGGGTCGTATGGTTTACGACACGTAGATCTATTGGTCGTAGGGCTAATAAACTGGTAGTCCTTTAGATACGTAGTGATTGCGCTACGCACAAATAAAGTCACTGATCACTGTTCAGGTGTATTGAGCTCACACAGACACACACCACAGTTCACACAAAGACACCAACACACACACGCCCCCCCCCCCCTTTTTACCCACCAGAACCCCACAAAACCACATACCACACACACATACTCACAACCCCCCCCCCCCCACCACACACACACACACACACCACCACCACCCTGCACCCGCACCACACACACACACACACACACAAAGGAGGGGAATAAATGGAAATATTCACTATTTAGCCTACTGAAAGAAAAAGAAAACAGGGGCTAAAGAGGGACAGGGCAGAGAGATTAAGGCAGAAGGGCCCTGGCTCAGCTAGACGTCAGTGACTCTGATGTTCATCCCAGTTGGCTGTGTGGTGCCCAAGCGATTGATGACAAGGTTCTCCTCTGTTTGATATCACTAATACCGACTGACGTTAAACTGAATAAGAAACAACAACTGCAAAAAAACATCATCCTTTTTCACCCATGTACACATCTGCACACGCGCGCGCGCACACACACACACACACGCACGCACGCACGCACGCGCGCACACACACACACACACACACACACACACACACACACAACACACACACAACCTCTGTTTGGTATCGCTAATGTCGACTGCCGTTAAACTGAATAAGAGACAACAGCGACAATAACAAGCTTTTCCACACACGCACACACCTGCGCATGCGAGCGCGCGCACACACACACTCACCTGCGCGCGCGTGCGCCTGCACACACATTTACACATGCGCGCGTGCGCGTGCGCATATACGCATACATGCACATGCATGCTCACACACATGCACATACGAGCACACACATACACATACACACACACTCACACACACACAACACGCGCGCGCGCGCGTGCGAGTGCCTGTGCGCACGTCTATATTATATTAGTTCATGTGGAAAGACCTTTAATTTAATAAATAACAACTATGACAAAAAGAACAGCGCGCGCACACACACATACACGCGCGCGTGCGCGCGTGCGCGCGCACACGCATACATGATTACATCTATGAGTTCGCCTCTTCACACAACTGTATCGCCCCACTGAATCACACATATCAGTATACACACCGAGGGTGAGGGTGAGGAGGAAGGTGGGGGATCAGATTGGAGAGGAAAGGGGCTGTTGTATGGTGTGGAGGTGGACAAGACCCTCCTCCCTATCCTGTGTCTGCGAGAGAGAGAAGAGAGAGAGGAGAGAGAGAGAGAGAGAGAGGAGGAGAGAGAGAGAGAGAGACAGACAGACAGACAGACAGAGAGAGAGAGAGACAGAGAGAGGAGAGAGAGAGACAGAGAGAGACAGATTCATTGATTCATTGATTCATTGATATTTTAATGTCAATAGCAGTACAGCCATCAATGACATTGGGGGCGTATTCCACCCATGAAAGGATCTAAGACATGTATAGCGACTAACTTTAAACAACTATAACCATTTTATATATGTAGGTACAGCTTCGTGTCATATCCTTCATACCTGCACACATGCATATACGTGCCTACGCACATACTCATAATTATGCATACACACACACACACACACACACACACACACACACACACACACACATGTACATTCAAGTTAGTTACATTCATAATCTCATAACCAATGGTATAACCAATAACCACCGGGCACTGAATAAGGAAGAAGTTTAACTAACAGAAAATCAAATCAGCGTGTTTTTTCTAACTCTGCATGCTTCGGCAATGTATCTACAAAGAGAGAGAGACAGAGAGAAAGAGAGACACAGAGGGAGAGAGAGGAGGAGGAGGAGAGAGAGGGAGAGAGAGAGAGATGAGAGAGAGGACAGAGAGAGAGAGAGAGACAGAGAGAGAGAGAGAGGAGAGAGAGAGTGTGTGATGTGTGTGTGTGTGTGTGTGTGTGTGTGTGTGTGTGTGTGTGTGTGTGTTGTGTGTGTGTGCGTGCAGGTATGCGTGTGTGTACTTGATGACTATATTCTGATAACATTGCGATAGTTACCTTATTCAATCCTTTACACAACATGTGTGTCAGACATTAAACAGAAGCACACACGGCGAGTGAGAGAGAGAGGGGGGGGAGAGTGAGAGAGAGAGAAGGGAGAGAGAGAGGGGAGAGAGGAGAGGGGGGAGCGAGAGAGAGAGAGAGAGAGAGAGAGAGAGATGGAGAGAGAGAGAGAGAGAGAGAAGAAGGAGAGAGAGAGAGAGAGAGAAGCGCACGCACACACACACTACACACACGAAAATAAATATCCTACTGCGTCCTCTCGTGTCAACAATCCACGCAGATATCTTGATAATATCGTTCACAGAATGAGATAACGGGCAATCACAAAATGGCGTACCTTGTCCAATCACTCAACACGGGCTGAGTAGAATTACCGCTGAGTAGATGCAAGTTTCAGAAGGTCACTTCTCCGAAGCAAGCATGGGTAAATGTTCATAATCTCAACATCAATCTCACCACAATAATAATACTAAAAAAACAAAACCCTCCTGTGAAGACCGTTGACAATAAACTTATTCATTTTTGGTGTCGAGATGGTGGTCGTTTCTTCTTCTCCACGTCGTTCCAAAACGGTGCGTCCGCATCCGGTTTGTGCGAAATCTGGATACTCAGACAGAAGGCTGGCCGAATTGTTAGCACGTGCAGCACGGACAAAATACCGTGACTTGCACTGAATTCTGAAGGTCTCTCTACGTAGGGTGGATTGCAAAGACCGGTTTCAAATGCGCTGCTGTGTGTGTGTGTGTGTGTGTGCTTCAGCGCACAGCCACACGAAATTGAAGACATCGTTTTCTCTCTCCCTCCCTCTCTCTCTCTCTCTCTCTCTCTCTTTCTGTGCGTGTATGTGTGTGCGCGTGTGTGTGTATGTGTGTGTGTGTGTGTGTGTGTGTGTGTGTGTGTGTGTGTGTGCGAGCGCGCGTGTGTGCGTGCGTGTGTGTGTGTGTGTGTGTGTGTGTGTGTGTGTGTGTGTGTGTGTAAACTGTTTAGTTTTGAAAAATGCAGCTTTCAAAGTTGACAGCAAGCGGAGGTCAACACATGAATACCAAGATGAGGTCAACACATGAAAACCAATGTTGAGGCACTGAGCCGCCAGACGAACACCACAGCACTGAAGAAACAAATGAAGCTTGTCCCACAGCTCTTCAGGCAGGACCACAATCAACGTAGTACTTACAGAACAAACTAGGTTCAGCGGGCAGGGTGGGCAGAGGAAACCCTGACTTTATTTTCATTTTGTTCACGGTAGGGACAACTGCACGTTCTTTTTATTTTCATTTTGTTCACGGTAGTGACAACTGCACGTTCTATTTATTTTCATTTTGTTCACGGTAGTGACAACTGCACGTTCGTTTTATTTTCATTTTGTTCACGGTGGTGACAACTGAAGAAGAAAAAGAAACACCCGAAGGTGCTGGGGAGGACCCAGAGAAGCACTGTCAACAGGACTTTCCTGTGGTCAGTGGGTCTTTCCTCACCGTCACTGGACCTTTCTCCAGGGTCAGCCTGCCCACGGACAGATGAAGACAGTGCCACTCCAGACGCAGCCAAGCTTTCACCATACGGTCTTATGTGCCCTCAAGAGAGAATCCAAAGTTGTAGTTTTTCCCACTGTCAACAGGACTTTCCCTGTGGTCAGTGGGTCTTTCCTCACCATCACTGGACCTTTCTCCAGGGTCAGCCTAGTTAAGGCAAAGAAGAAAAAGAAACACCCGAAGGTGCTGGGGAGGACCCAGAGAAGCACTGTCTTCACCTGCCTTTAGAGCAGTCCTGTACCACCCTTGGAGGCCTGTGCTGTGTTGACGATGGGTACAGGCACGCGCAGGACACTCCATTAAGATATCAAGGGACATAACTACTCCTGAACAGAGGTAAATTAGACTACAGGATGCAGCTCATAACAGCCTTAAAGTAGCATCCCCATGGGTGTACCAGTCCGTATTTCATGACTGCAGAGCCCACCGCCGAAAAACACCACCCTCCAGCTGCCGAGCACACCCCACAGACCCAACCACCCCTGCCCACGGACAGATGATGACAGTGCCACTCCAGACACAGCCAAGCTTTCGCCATACTGTCTTATGTGCCCTCAAGAGAGAATCCAAAGTTGTAGTCTTTCCCACTGTCAGCAGGACTTTCCCTGTGGTCAGTGGATCTTTCCTCACCGTCACTGGACCTTTCTCCAGGGTCAGCCTAGTTAGATGCCACACGCTAGGGTAGAAGACCAGAACTGCATCAGCTGACCTCTTCAGCTAGGGTCGCAGTTCAGTGTAACTGCCCCCCCCCCCCCCCCCCCTTTTGTATGCTGCAGCCTTGTCCTCGTTCTAATCTGAGTTCACTGGCACAAAGAGATACGCTAACAGGCCTACTGGACAGACTGTCGTCTGAGAAAGTTAGGTTAAAGGGGTGCGGTACATTTTCATCACATTCCTATTCTGGAAAAAAAGGCAAATACTCGCACAAGTGTTAAAGGGGTGCGGTACATTTTCCACACGTTCCTATTCTGGAAAAAAAAAGGCAAATAGTTGAACAGACCAAGACACGAACCCAGTGTGAATAGGTAAATTGTCTTATATGGACAGTCTATGTGTGCATGCGTGTGTACATGTATACGAGTGCAGACTTTATACGGAAGAACTAACACAGGTACAGCAGTAAGATTTACTGCACTACTGCCCTAACACTTGGGCCAAAAAATGGGCCAATCGGTTCTACGAAGAGATCAGGTTAAACTGTCGTTCCACAACCCCTTGCGTCCTTACATTTGCTATCAGACGACTTTGGTCAGGTTTCCTTGCTGTCTGGGCTGGATGGGAATACTGTGGTCACTGACCATCAGTTAGTCACTTCAATACACAGTTCATGGGTCTCTCTCTCTCTCTCTGCCCCCCTCCTCTCTCTCCCTCCCTCTCTCTCTCTCTCTGTATACGCGCGCGTGATATTCTTTGTCAGTCTCTTCTCTGTCTCTGTCTGTCTGTCTGTCTGTCTGTCTGTCCCCCCTCTCTCTCTCTCTCTCTCTCTCTCTCTCTCTCTCTCTCTCTCTCTCTCTCTCACTGTGTGTGTGTGTGTGCGTGCGTGCTGTGTGTGTGTGTGTGTGTGTGTGTGTGTGTGTGTGTGTGTGTGTGTGTGTGTGTGTGTGTGAGTGTGTGTGTGTGTGTGTGTGTGTGTGTGTGTGTGTGTGTGTGTGATATTCTTAGTCAGTCTCTTCTCAGTTTTTGTGACTCTGTCTCTGTCTGTCTTACTGTCTGTCTGTCTTTCTCTTTTATTGTGCGTGCATGCGCATGTCCGCGCGCGCACGCGCACGCTGTGTGTGTGTGTGTGTGTGTGTGTGTGTGTGTGTGTGTGTGTGTGTGTGTGTGTGTGTGCGCGAGCGTGCATGCACTGCATATACTCGTACACGTCTGCGTGCATGTGTGCACATGTATTACTGCACGAGCGCGCGCACACATGTGTATGTGTGTGTTCGTGTGAATGAGTGAGTGAGTGTGTGTGTGTGTGTGCGTGTGTGTGTGTGTGTGTGTGTGTGTGTGTGTGTGTGTGTGTGTGTGTGTGTGTGTGTGTGTGTGTGTGTGTGTGTGTGTGTGTGCGTGCGCGCGTGTGCGGGCGCGCGCGTGTGTGTACCTGCATGTGTGCGTGCGTGCGTGCGTGCGTGCGTGCGCGTGTGCGTGTGCGTGTGTGTGTGTGTGTGTGTGTGTGTGTGTGTGTGTGCGTTGTCAGTACAACCTTGAGTTAATCTGACAATAAATTGGTTTCAGTCAGTCAGTCAGTCAGTCAGTGTGTGTGTGTGTGTGTGTGTGTGTGTGTGTGTGTGTGTGTGTGTGTGTGTGTGTGTGTGTGTTGTTGTTGTTGTTGTTGTTGTTGTTCTTCTTCTTCTTCTTCTTCTTCTTCTTCTTCTTCTTCTTCTTCAGTTTAAAGTCTTCCCACTAAACGTGATATCAGACGATGTGAGTGTGTGTAAGTGTGCGTGCACGCATGCGCGTGTGTGTGCGCGTGTGCGCATGCACGTGTGTGTGTGTGTGTGTGTGTGTGTGTGTGTGTGTGTGTGGTGTGTGTGTGTGTGTGTGTGTGTGTGTGTGTGTGTGTGTGTGCGCGCGCGTGAGTATGTGTCTGTGTGAGTGTGTCTCGCGTGTGTCTGTGTAAACATGTGCATGCCTGCATGATTCAATTACAATAACAAATAAGCAACCCCCCCCCCCCCCCGCATCTCGGGAAAACATTGTTTTAAGCGAAAAAAATCCAATTACACAATATGTAAAACTATAAGGAGAGCGTCCAATGGACCACTTTGTCCGTTCTTGAGCACTGTCAGTCATATCTGGATAGGTAGTACGATGCAGATCAATAAATGTGTAGAAGGACGAACGGTTAAACACTCAAAAATGTTAAATAAATTTAAAGATGAATACCAACTGAACTATGTGACAAACGTTTGCAAATTGTCTAAAGGTAAAACCAGTCATTTAGTACTCTAGATAGAGACAGGGAACCGGATCCATTAGATGAAGTATCGTCACCAGTTTTGCTAATAATCTCCTTTGCTCTTGGACAGTAAATTAATAGATGCTCAACTCCAACTCATTCCCCACAAACATACATGCAACATCTTTGCTGAATTTTGTTCGAAGTGAATTCAAATGCATCCTGTGCATTAAGCTTTGTATTTCTCTAGGTATGGAGGCAAGGTCGGGTCTTGATGAGGCCAATAGATTTTTTTCCAGAATTGGGTTTAATGCAGGTGTGGTAACACTGAGTTCTCTAATACATTTCTGAAATTTTTACTGGACGCTTCGTTTATTAAAGAATAGCATTCACGTAAATCTAAGGGAATGTCAAGTGGTATTGATCCTTCGACATTTCGGGCTGCCTTTCTTGCAGCCTGATCGACCCTCTCATTTGCTGAAATTCCACAATGAGAAGGTACCCCGCAAAATGTAACTGTAATGCATTTAGCTGACAGAAGATGTATGACATGATTAATTTCTTTATCATCTCAACACGCACTTTTGGATTGGAAGACTGAATAGCGCTAAGGGCCGATTTAGAATCGGTTCATACTAGAATTTGACAAGAGTTATACAAGAGTCTTTTATGCCATACTTGCTCGTATGCTTTCCTTATATCAAAAAAGGTTGCAAAGATATTCTTTCGTCGCGCGAATCGTTGTTTGACATGTGTGGACAGTTTGACTAAGTGTTCTACTGTTGATCTACCACTTTGAAATCCAGCTTGATTAATAGGTATAACCTGATGCTTATTGCAATAATAAACTAATCTTTTTAATATGATCCTTTCCATTAGTTTACAAGTGTGTGATGTTAAAGCTATTGGACGAGAACTATTAATATTTGAGCAAGGCTTCCCATGTTTATGAATTGGAATGATAACAGCCTGTTTCCTAACTAAAGGTATTTTGCCATCATTCCAACATTTTTCAATACACAAATGAAGTAAATGTGTAACATTTGGTGGCAGGTGGCACAACATTTCATTGGAAATGCCATCCAGACCTACCGATGTTTTCTTGTTACCTAGGTTAGAGAGATATTCCTTAACTTCTTGAAGTGTTAAGGGGGCGTTTAGATAGTGGTTATGAATAGGGTCTGGTTTGCTATAAATAGCTTTCTTTTCCTCTTGCTCTCTATGTAATGTGCTTTGTGTTGAGAAACCCTCCATACAACTGTTTTTAGCAAATAAGGAAACAAAAGCTTCTGCTTTTTCATAATTTCATGGAAAATTTGAGATGTCAAGTTTAATGGGGCATTGAGGTAAACGAATTCCACTCTTCATCGTTTTTAATTTTTCCCATACCTTTTGTATATCTTTATGGTTTGAAATCTCATTTTTACAAAAGGAAGACTAGTATTTTCGTTTAACTTGTGCTATTATTCTATTAAAACTGTTTTTTGCTTTTTTCTTCTCAAGGCGTTTTTCAGCGCGCCCAGGCCCTTCACGTCGTAAGTACTGTCTCAGTTTTATATTCTTCTCTTTTCTGGCCTCTTCACAAGTCTTGTTCCACCACACATTACTCGTGCGCTTTTCTGAGTTCACAGGTTTGATTTTTGGAATTGACTGATTGGCTGCAGACAGTAACGCATTTTGAATCCGGTCATATATTTTATCAACATCTTGGGTTTTTAAATCATTGGAGTCTATGTAAAAAGCTCGTAATAAATGTGTGAATTTCGTTCAGTTTGCAAATTTATGGTTATATTTCGGTATTTTTTTCCCGAGTCAAATCCGTTGGTTCAGGACTTAGGGTTTCAAATTTAGTTATTATGGGTATATGGTCGCTGTTTAGTGTATCATCGAGAGTATTCCAATCACATAAGGGCGCTAGATCGGGAGTTATTAAGGTCAGGTCTATTGCACTTGGTTGATGCTTTGGATTATCGGGAATGCGTGTTATTCTACCGTCATTGACAAGATAAAGTGATGGATCAACTGTATTCTCAAGAAAACGATTGCTTGATATTGACTGGCAGTCTTTTTCCCAAAACGGCGAATGAGCGTTGAAATCGCCAGTTACCAAAACAAATATTTTTATCTGTCTGCAAGGAACGTAACCATTCAGTATTAATGTCGTTAGGTCCTTGTGGTAAGTAAACAGACACAATAGTTAATAATTATGTTAGGGTTTACTTGAACTTTAACTGCACATGAATATGAACCCGGGTTGTCTGATGGAACAGGACTGACACATCAAGTGTATTTCTCGCCTCCATGAACGTAAATGGCAACATTGATTTTATCCGATGCATCCACTTTTTGGATGACTGGAGGATAGTAATAATCATTTAGTTTTGGCAACTTGTTCCTTCGCACATTTAGTGACTCTAAGGCTAGTACATTGTATTTTCTTCAGCAAGATTTTGAATTAACTGATCATGACTGGTGGCGATGGATCGACAGTTCCACTGGAATACCTTGAAAACTTTATCCATCAACATGAATCTTGCAAAACAACTACAATTGAGTAATTTGAACAGGAAAACTCAGCATACGTGTGCGTGCGTGCGTGCGTGCGTGCGTGCGTGCGTGTGTGTGTGTGTGTGTGTGTGTGTGTGTGTGTGTGTGTGTGTGTGTGTGTGTGTGTGCGTCCATTTCCTCTGTACTTCTTATCATTATAGCATTTACGCTTGGGCATTGATTTTTCAGCAGCGTTATAAAACAGCTTTTCTGAAGTTCTCATGAAATATATCAGTGTCTTCATGTTCCATGGAATTATGATCAATTGATAATAGAGGTGACTCATAGAGGTTCCAGTCAGCACTATTGTATAAAAACTTAGGAATCATATCTTCAACTTTTTCTTCATCTTGAATCTTTTCATTTAGTGTAAGAACAATAGGGAAATGATCACTTCCTAATGTGTCTTCCTCTGTTATCCAACTAGCATTCAATGATATATCAGGAGATACTAACGTTAAGTCAATAGAGGTTGGCCTATGATTTGAAACATCAGGAACTCTTGTTATACTTCCATCATTCAATAAAACTAATTTGGAATCCACAATATTTTCAATAAAGCGATTTGCATGTTGTGATAGAGCAATCTGGTTCCAAAACGGAGAATGTGCATTAAAATCTCCCAATATGATCAATTTTTTTTCTGAAGAAGGAAGGTGTCTTATCCAGTCTGAATTATCTGTGTTTGGGCCTTTTGGATAATATACAGAAAGTATATTTATACTAGAATCATTGCTCATTTATAATGATAACCCGGTAATAAAAAAAATCTTCTTTATCTTTAGCTGTTGAATTGAGGTCTAACTTCAAAGATCTATAATTAAGATCTGATCTAACATATATTGCAGTCTGAACTC
>JAFLJL010015506.1:0-25741 GCA_018398815.1 Conus ventricosus
GTCTTAGTAAGTAATGTATAGTTTTGCTGATTCATCCTTTATGTCCTTTTCAACAAAACTTCAGGTGGAAATCATTTCATCCGTTTCTTCCAGCAGTGAAAACGAATCTGACCTCAGCCTTTACGATGTCTGTCTAACTACTGTGCCATCGTCTTTTTGATTTCATAAACGAATGACAATGGATAGACTAACTATCACTAAGACATCTTATTGCCACGATTTTCTCTACGTTATGATACAAGCCTTCATGTTCCGATACTTTCATGATTATAAACATCAATTATGTTCTTGGTGAACCGAAAGTAGAACTTCCGTGAACTAAGACGTGGAGATTCCGCCATGACAAAGAAGAGTTTAATTCTTTCAAAATCAAACATTCAACAACAAACTTCATGAAACGAAATGAAATGATTGATTCGTATATAGCTGAAACTGTCAGAGCGATCACAACTGCTATCGACACTATAGTGCTAACAATACAGACTTACCTCACCCCAAAGTTTCTGCCTTCACCGTCATATGGGATGTCACCATATGATGATAGGTAGAGTGTCCTCCCCTGGCTTGAACACTTCTTCTTCTTCCGTAGAGCGACCACAATCAACATTCTGATTCTTTTGTCGCTATATCAAGAAGGGGGCCCACGGGTCATCGTTCAGTGTTTAAAAAAAAAAAAAAAAAAAAATTCATCAGCACTGCCAGTCTTGCTGCCACCAAGAATAGCTCAGTTGGTAGAGCGCCCGACTCGTGATCCTGGGTTACGGGTTCGAATTTCGGTACAGGGGGATTTTTCCCTCGGAGTAAACATTGGTTCTGACAGGGACCGTACAGCACGGTCCCTGGTTCTGACTCCATCCCCCATACAGTCCTTCGAATGAGACTATAAACCGAGGTTCCGTGTGTGAACGCATGCACAACATCTTGCACACGCGTAAAATCCCATCACCAACTTTCGGAAGAGAAGGCCAGTTTGGCCGTTGGTATGGATGACACGTTACGCATAGCATGCACCTTCCCCGAAGTTGGAGTATGGCTGCCTTAATGGCGGATAAAAAACGGTCATACACACGCAAGTGTCAGAATCTTCATCTCGAAGGTGGACACTCAAAGAAAGAAGAAGAAGAAGAAGAGACACATCATCTAGTCCTCAGTGGGGTCTCCTCTCACAAGATCCCTCCACACACATGGCCAGTCTTGCTGCCAGTGCCACCAAGACACCCATTCAGTCTTTTGCTTTTGGGAATCCCCTCTCGCAGGATCCATTCCAGATTTTTGCCTTGTGAAACTTTCCCTTTATCATTTCCTTTTGTTCTTTCCTTCTCATCCTTCCCCCCCCCCCCCCCCCCCCCCCCTCTCTTCTCTTCCTTCCTTACTTTCTACTAGAGATTTGTTCCGCCATTTCGTCTCCCCTGAGCCCCCCAGAGTTAATCCCCAGAATGACCTAGGTGAGCCAAGCAGAGCCTTTAGGACTCAATCTTATGTATTTACCTCCCCCGTCCTCTCCCTCCCCTCTTCCCCACCCCTTTCTACATATGACTCAAAACAGTTTTTGCTGGCGGCCCTAGCGAGACCATCCAGGACAGTGTCTTTTTAGTGGCTATTTTCATCCTGAGTTTTTTCCATGGACTCGGCGTTGACAATACACTGTGGCAGCTGGTCCCATTCCCGAATGGTGCGTGGCAGGAAGGAGAAATGCCTGTATCTGTTGGCGCCCTGGGACGAGATAGGTTGGAACTGCTGGTTATGTCCTCTGCGGTTTCGCTCTGGAAGAGCTATCAGCTTGGTTTTATCGACTCAAGCCAGGTCATGGTGTATTTTATACACATGGCGAGTCGTGCTGCCTGTCTTCATCGCTGCAGAGATGGCCATCCCAGTCTTTCCAACATATGTGTCACACTTGTTGTTCTGTGGTAGCGGTTGGTGACAAATCTGGCTGCTCTCCTTTGTATGGCTTCTATCTTGTTTATGTCACTCTCAAGGTAGGTGTCCCAGACTGAGCAAGCATATTCCAGAGTGGTTGCACAAAAACAAGATATGCTTTCTCTCTGAGCCTAATAGAGGCTATCTTAAGGTTTCGACGGAGGAATCCTGGGGTGCGTCCTGCCTTTGCCACTATGTTGTCTACGTGATTGTCCCATTCCATGTTTGCTTGGAGGGTGACTCCTCGGTATTTTGCTGATTGCACAGTCGCTAGGGTGTGGCCATGGAGTGTATATTCGCTAAGAACAGGGTGTTCGCTTCTTGTGACTGGGAGAGTGGAGCATTTGTCAGGGTGAAAAACCATGTCCCATTTCTTCTCCCATACTTCCAGGTTTCGCAGGTCTTCCTGAAGCTGGTGTATATCGTCTGTTCCTGCTACAGTGGAGTAGATCGCTGTGTCGTCAGCAAAGATTCTTACTTCTGAGTTTAGCTTCTTGGGGAGGTCATTTATATAGACCAAGAATAGGCATGGTCCTAAAACTGAGCCCTGTGGTACTCCAGACTTGACATTGGAAAACTCTGCTTTCTCTCCGTCAACAACAACAGCTTGGCGCCTGTTCGATAAAAAGCTCTGGATCCATCTGTGGATATCGCCCTTGATACCATTGTCATGTAGTTTATGGAGTAAGAGGCTTTCGCAAAATCAAGGATAAGCATGTCTGTCTGAAGCCCATCTGCCAAGTTTGTGGTTAACTCCTCGACTAGTTCTAGCAGCTGTGTTTCACAGCATCTGTTTTTCCTAAAGCCATGTTGCTGACGACAGAGTATTTCATTGTTTTCCAGGTGTTCCATTGAGTGTATGATGTCGCACTGTCCCGGAAACTCTCAAATAGCAGCAACAGCATTCTTCGTCAAGTTCTATTTTTCATTCTCCCTCAGACCGATAGGCATGAAAATTCTCTCTCTCTCTCTCTCTCTCTCTCTCTCTCTCTCCTCTCTCTCTCTCTCTCTCTCTCTCTCTTCCGGTATCTGACGAGTGCAGACATGTTTAGCAGTTGCAGTGATTTCCAGCAAAGTTTTTCCAAAGTTTATGTGACAATGCAAAATAAATTTGACGGTATGTTGACGGTACATTTCTAACTTCTCCAAGTCAGTGAGTGATGTGTTGTGCATGCATCCAACGATTCACATGTATTGTGTGTTGCATATCAGCACGTAGCGTGATGTGAAACAAGCCAGCATCATGACCTAGTTCCCTTTCAGCCAACTGCCGCGCAACAGGTACAGTTGCAGTCATGGGGCCTATCACGTGATCCATGACTCAGGACAAAGGTGTTACGCTAGGGGAACATTTTATCAAGCGTATCACTCATACCATGGACCCCATCCAGAAAACACAGCCCTGATGTGGCCCTTTGCGGTCGGCTGGGCTATAAGCAACATTATCTTATCTTATCCAGAAAACCTTTGGCATACATTCACAATCAATACCACAGTGGAGATATACATTATTTCATAGATACGTTGGTGCTTGCAAACCAGCGGGCATCAACAGCTCAAGGATTGACTGCACATCAGACCACAACATTTTCAACAAAGATTTACCCACTAGCTGCACTGGACTACCGCCAGATCTATTTCAGTCAACCCTTGACTTACGGTTTAGATCAAACCCTAGCAAAAAAATCCTGAGGATCCACATTTACTACATAATCAACAAAATCCTAGTTCAGGGCCAGGCTTGCGGAAACTGGGTCGACGAGGAGTTCAAAACACTGTGTAGCATTGTACACACACTGACCACGACACCAGCCTCAACACACTACCGACCAGTCTCCGCTGCCCTCCCTGTCACTACAGTGAGTGAACACCAGCAGAAGCGCTGTGCAGCTCTCACCACTCACGGTAAAAAAAGAAGAGACAGAGGGAGAGGTTCTGGGAGTAGGCTCTGCACGAGAGAAAAGCAGAGAGATGAGGGGAGGAGTGAAGAGAACCGAGTTGAAGCATTAGCACCATATAGAGTCTGCTAAGATAAGATAAGATAATGTTGCTTATAGCCCAGCCGACCGCAAAGGGCCATATCAGGGCTGTCACCACGTTGAAATCAACTCACCAGTCATTAAAAAAAAAAAAAAAAAAAAAAAAAACAACTTTCACACATCTCATTAAATGACCTCGTCTACAAACGCACCAGAAACTTCGTTAAAAATCTTTCTGCCATAAAATCTTAAATCAGATGAAAAATGTTAATCTCTCTCAAAAACTCAAGGATCACGTCAGGCGGGACATCCCTGAACAGGATCTTCATGGACTCCGCTGTAAAATGTTTGTGTCTCACATCGTGCAAGTCCCAACACTCTAAAAGAACATGTTTCATTGTGAGTGGCGCATGACATGGAAAGCTCCACGGAGCTTCTTCACTCTTTAAAAGGTAAGCATGGGTAAAATACGAATGGCCGGTGTGCAGCCGGCACAGAACCGTTTCCTCTTTACGACCTCCCGACGTGGATGGGAGGAATTCCTTAAGTTTGGACGGATCTGAAAGAGTTTGTTACTCGTCTGTGTGTTCCAATCCTCCTGCTAGAGGTCTCTCACATAATCATTAATTTTGGGTTTCACATCTGAGCAGGGATATAAGTGTTGGACAGTTTCTCTCTTGTGGCGTTCTTGGCTAAACGATCAACCATTTCGTTCCCGCCAATGCCAACATGACCAGGAACCCAAGCAAGAGTAATGTTGTAACCGTCCGCCTTCAACTTGCTAAAAAGTTCAAAAAAAAGTAAAAGTTCTGGATGCTGAAGGTTGCGGCCAGCTATGGCCTCCAAAGCTGACAGCGAATCCGACAGAACCAGAAAGTCCCTCTTCGAAGAATGAGAGATTATCTTCAAAGCCAGTATCAAAGCAGTAAGTTCAGCAGAATAGACAGAAGCATCGGAATGGATATGTTCCAACAGTATCTGGGAAGGAGCCCCAGGGCAGTAGGCTGCACAGGCCACTCCATCCTCAGACTTGGAACCGTCAGTGAAAACTTTTTGACAGGATGGGAATTTCGAACAGAGCTCAGCATACAAAGCCTTGTACGCCAGAGAGCTGGTAGACTGTTTACGAAAAGCTGCAAGATCGAAACGAATCTCTGGTGTGAAAAAGGTCCACGGAGGTTGATCCGGAAACTTGGAAAAATCCGACACAACTCCTAGGTCTAGACCTGCATTCCGCACGTGAGGCCGCATACGAAGACCAAACGGCGGAATACATTTCGGGTTGTTTTCAAACTTACTTTGGAACGGAGGGTCAAAGACACAGTCATAGGCAGGATTCTGCGGTTTCTGAGAACAGTCGGATATAATAATTCAAAGACAGTTTCAGCCTGCGGTTGGACAATGAAGGTTCACCCGCCTCTGCGTACAGGCTGTACACAGGGGTGGTGCAGAACACTCCAAGACAGAGACGAAGCCCTTGATGGTGGATAGGGTCCAAGAGTTTGAGGTAAGAGGGTCTTGCGGAGCCGTAGACAGCACAACCGTAGTCCAGTTTGGAACGGACCAAGGCTCTGTAGAGGTGCAGCAAAGTTTTCTTATCAGCGCCCCAGTCGGTGTGCGCTACGACCCGCAGAATATTCAGAGCTTTCTGGCAAGAAGTTTTGAGGTTTTTGATGTGGCTGAGAAAGTTGAGTTTTTGGTCAAAAATAACTCCCAGGAATTTGGCTTCTGTTACAACTGGAATGGTGGACTTGTCCAGACGAATTTCAGGATCAGCAAAGAATTGACGTAAATTGTGGAAATGAATTGACTGAGTTTTGGTACGGGAGAAGGTAAACCCGCTTTCCTCAGCCCACTGTTGGATTCTGTTGACACAAAGTTGGAGTCGACGCTGTACGCTGGAGTAAGAAGCTCCAACTGCATACAGCGCGAAGTCGTCAACAAACAGAGAGGACTCGGTGCCCTGGCTTACCGATTGGACAATGTCATTGATTTTAATGCTGAAAAGGGCTGGAGAAAGGATGCTACCCTGAGGAACACCCAACTCCTGCCCATGGATGTCAGAGAGTGTGGTGCCAACACGCACCTGGAACTGTCGATCGGCCAAAAAGTTGTGAATGAACAGAGGCAGGTGACGCCGAAAACCAAGTCTGTGCAGGTCCATAAGGATTCCTGCTTTCCACGTGGTGTCGTACGCCTTTTCGAGGTCGAAAAAGATAGCAACCACATGCTGTTTGTTAATAAAGGCGTTGCGGATGGTAGTTTCCAGACGGATTAGATGGTCAACCGTCGAGTGGTACTTCCGGAAACCGCACTGTTCACTGGCCAAAAGACCATCGGTTTCCAGCTTCCACATCAGACGGGAGTTGACCATCTTTTCCATCAGCTTACAGAGGCAGCTGGTCAGAGCGATTGGGCGATAGTTGGAAGGGTTGGTAAGGTCTTTTCCAGGCTTTGGAATGGGAATGATCAGGGCTTTCCGCCAGGAGGGCGGAAAGGACCCTGTAGTCCAGATATGGTTATAAACTTGGAGAAGAGTCTGGAGACAGCTCTCTGGAAAATGTTTCGCAACCTGATAATGAATGTCATCCAGACCAGGGGCAGAGTCAGTGCAGGTTTGCAAAGCTAATTTGAGTTCAGCGATTGAAAAAGGAAGATTATAGGTTTCAGAGTTGTCTGATGTGAAATTGTATGAAGATTTCTCTCTAATCTCTTTGTTTCTTAAAAAGACTGCAGATTTATTTGAAGACGAGGAGTTCTGTTGGATGGTGGAGGCCAACAGATTAGCAACAGCTTGTTTATCAGTGATCAGAACATCGGCAAGTTTTAAGTGATGAATAGAGGGGTTGGTGTTCTTCCCTTTGATTTTTCTAATGATGTTCCAAACTTTTTTCTTAGAAGTTTTTGATGTCAGCCTGGAGCAGAAGCTTCTCCAGGACCGACGTTTACTGATTTTAAAAGTGTATCTCGATTTAGCACGGAGTTTCTGATGGGCTCTAGCGTTGGGACCCGAAGGTCGTTGGTATACCCGCCGCTGAGCCCGTTTTCTAACTTTGGAAATTTGTTGGCAGTCGGAATCAAACCAGGGTGTTTTTGGCATTTGAAGTTTGTCGGAAGACACTGGAATACAGGTTTTAGCACAGTTGATCACAGTGGTAGTCAGTGATTCTGCTGGGTCCGGACTCTGAAGAAAATCAGTGTCCTGGAACTCCTTAGAAATAGTGGCTGCAAATAGATCCCAGTTTGCTTTCTTATAATTTAGATGTTGAGAGACAGAGACGTGTTCAGTTATGACGGGTTGTAGAAGGACAGGGAAATGGTCACTTCCGTGCAGATCGTCATGGACAGACCACTCATAGTCCAGGACCAGCGAGGGGTCACAAACCGACAAATCTAAACACGAAAGTGAACCTGTGGAAGAATGGAGGTAAGTTGCAGATCCGTCGTTCAGACAACACAAATCCAAACCCGAAAGGACATCCTCAATCAGCAGACCTCTGGATGACGTACCGGCACTACCCCAAAGAGGGTTGTGACCGTTAAAGTCACCCAACAGCAAAAAAGGTCGAGGAAGTTCTCCTAACAGACTGACAAGGTCCTGACGACAAACCGGGACAGAAGGTGGAAGATAAAGGGAACAGATTGTCACAGTCTTGTGGAGAGTGACTCTCGCAGCTACAGCTTGAAGGGAGGTAGACAGAGTGACAGGACTATACAACAAAGTTTTATGTATGAGAAGGGCAACACCGCCCGACAGTCCCAACGTGGATGGTTGTGCAGTTTTGAAAGAATATTAAAGCCAGAAAGATTAAAGGTCTTCTGGCTTTGAATTTGAGTTTCCTGAAGAGCCACGATGGAAGGTTTTATAGACTGACACAGAAGCTGAAGCTCCTCAAAGTTGGAATTTAATCCACGGATATTCCAATGGAATATGGTACTATCCATGGTGCAGAGGCGAAAAGGAGAGAAATCAGGTCATCTCCTCTTCAACGTCCGCTTCTAATGGAGCGAATTTATTGGTTAGTTTTCACTGGACTGTGTTGGTCTTTGGACCTGCTGGCAGACTTGCCCGCAGGTGACAAAGGCCTGGAGTTTGGAGATGGTGGAGGTCTGGATTTGGGAGATGGTGGAGGTTTTTTCCTCATCTCCACCATCTCCACAGTGGGTGGAACTCCCTTGCCCGCACGGGCACTGGATAGAGAGGTCGGGGCGGAATTGCTGGTTTTTTGATCTGCCCAGCAGCAGATGTTGTAGACTGCTGGGCAGTCTGAGGGGTGGCGGATTTTTTGCCTCCACCAGGGGCAGTCACCTTGGGTTGGAAGGTGGAGGACCTGCTTCCACCAGAGTTGACAGTTCTGACTTGCAGTGTCTTTGAAAACGTAAAGTCATCAGTCTGACAGCAGACTGATCGAGTGTGAACTGTGGGAACCGTCTTTACAGCCGAAGCATATGAAGCTGTTGGAGTCTGACTGCCCACAACCTGCTTGCGGGCTTCAAAAAAGGAGATCTTCTTTCTGTTTTTATTCGTTGAATGGCGGATTCCTGAATCCAAAGAGGACAGTTTCTTGAAGAGGAGGGATGATCGCCACCGCAGTTAGCACAATGTGCCGGATCTTTGCACGGCCCATCATGGATTGCCTTGCAGCAAACACCGCACACCTCCTGCCCAGAACAGCGGTCTCTGACATGTCCAAACCTCTGGCACCTGAAGCATCTCAACGGGGATGGGACATACAGCTGAACACGGACGTTCAGGTAGCCAACTTTGATGACCGGAGGCAGCACAGGGTTGCAGAAGGTCAGAAAGAGGGTGTTGGTGGCCACTCTCTCTGCACCTTTCTTGACTGTCACCCTGCGCACCTCCGTCACACCCTGGGACGCCAGTTCCGTTTTTATTTCTGCCTCTGAGACACCCGTTAGATCTCTGCAGCGAATCACACCTTTGGATGAATTTAACTGTTTATGGGGAGTCACCCTGATCTCCCTATCCACTAATTTTGTTGCCCTCAACAGCTGTTCAGATTGTTTTCTTGATCGACATTGAACTAGAAACGATCCATTCCTCAACCTTTTGACGGACTGAGGGTCACCTGCTAAGCCTTGAAAGCCCTTTTGAATAGCAAAAGGGCTCAGAGCTGAAAGGGGTCTTTCCTGGTCCGTCCCTTCCACCACGAGCCAGGAAGCCCAGAAACCTGTTCTCGTCGTACCTCCATGTCAGAATCACTATCAGAATAACGTTCCCCTGAAATAGGGGATGCTGCTTTCCTCTTCCTTTTGGGGGGGATATTTTTTGATAAAGCCATGTTTAGTTTAGTATGTTTCATCTCTCCCTTACCCACCCACCTTGGAGTCCGACTAAGGGCCAGGCCAAGAAACCAATGTCTTGACCCCTTCCAGGCTTCGGGAGAGATATACGACAAACAGAAACTACCAACCCTATCCCCCCTGATCATGCTCAACTCCCGGGACAGAGAGCTGAGCACTGCAGGGGTTAACTTGGCCAGTAGGGGAACTGTCTGTCTTGACCCAGCCCCAAGAAGGGGAGCCGATTAGTACACCCGGGCCAAAGTGTACTTCCTGACTAGGAGAGGTCCGAGCCAAAGTGATGTGTTGAGAGCGCTGGCCCTCTCAATCACCAGGATCTCATTCCCCTCCGACACAGGTCGCACCGCACGGCAAACACGGCAGATCTTAAGGAGACCACAGAGAGAAAAGGAGTGTGGAAAAGAAGACTTGAAGGGAGACGAAGATAGAAAAGGGCCAAATAAAGGCAGAAAACAAGAAAAGGAGAAAGGCGGGTTACTCTTAGTCAGGATCCTCACCCTTAGCCTATCTGACATGGGAAGCCCTACCAGGGCATCAACTCCTTACCACGTTACGCTTAGGCCATACAGCATCTTCACCTCTCAGGCCTAAAAGCAGTGTGAAAAAAACTAGCCTATCTCCCAAGTATTGATGCCCCCGCCAGCAAAGCCTAAGGGATCACTGGACCGCGCAAGCCCTCCGACCACGACAAGGTCGCAACCCCCCGGAGGGATATAGAGTCTGCAGGGAAGGACTAAGGAGAGATGTGAGAGAGAGAGTTGCTAATTGATGAAGAGAAAAAAAAAGAAAAAGAAAAAAAACAACCATGTCCATTTGATAGAGCAGACCAGAAGAGAGAGAGAGAGTGCAATGCGTTAATGCAGGAAGGAAGAAAGGAGAACAGATCGATGCCTGGTAGTCACTGTTCAATTTGAACCGGGGTTCGACCTCATACCTGGCAGCGCCACTTTCATCAGGCAGAACCACAGGCCAACGCCAGTAACCTGACCAGTGCCAGCGGTCCAACCTAACCAGTGCCGGCGGTCCAACCTGACCAGTGCCAGCAGTTGTGTCGTGACTGGTGTTTGTGAAAGTGACAGTGAAAAGAAAAAAAGAAGAAGAAAAGGAAAGACAGTGATTCGTAAATAGTTTAAGATCCCCTGGCCAGGTAAAGTAGAAGTCTATTTATACCCGGGTTAGTTATGATGATTTAGATAAATGGTTTTGTGAAGTTCAAGGAAAGAGAGAATGTTTTATGTTGTTTGACTTCATGCGCATTGATGTTTTTCTATGATTATGTGTAGTAAAGTTATAGACTTTACTAGTGGTTTGATTTGACGAATGCATGATATCTGAATGAGATTGTAAGCAAGCTGTGAGTGTGTTTGGGCTGTGCGCTAGTCCTTCCTCCACTGACGTACCCCAAGGTTGACAACCCAATGGAGCTGGAGCATGAGCCGCCCTCTTCAAAAGAAGCAGGATTGTTCTCTTCCATCTCCACACCCTGCAATTCTTCAAGCGCCTGTGTTGTGTTCCCCATGTCCATCCCACACACCATGATCCTCCTTTCTCTACCTTCCCTCCATGACCATATAGTGATTCGTCCGACATCACCATCCATCCTTGTGGTAGAAAACAAACATCAACTCTATCCCTTTCATGACAGTAGACCAGCTGTAGACAATACAAGCATTAGAACCCCTTTCACTATCACAACGGACAGTGTAACCCTAGCAGGTAACATTGACAATCATTCGGAAGACAGCACATCAACAACAAAGACTGACACTAGGGAAGACGACAAGTCAGTGACAGCTGATGACAACCACCCAGCAACTGACTCAGACGAGATACTAGAGGCTAATGGCCCCATGAGCAAATCTGTGTGACGAATGACAACAACAACACAGTTACTACGTCAAACAACACAGACGATTGTGACAGCTCAGTGAAAGGGACCGACACCAACACTGACAACAGTCCCACAAATTGTAGCTGTAGTCATGACAACTGTGTGCCTAAGGAAGAATTCCTTAGGATCACTCAGTCCCTCCGTGACGAAATCTCTGCCCTCAGATCAACACTACAGGAAACCAGACAGACCTTCAAAATAGAAATTGATGCTCTGTCTACACAACTCAGTCACATGCCTTCACCTGCCAATGACAAGTCATCTTCTCACAAGAACATAACAACCAATAAAAAATCTAAATGTAAATCAGATTCCAGCTCCTATTATATATCCTCTGCCACCAAACAAAAGCAATCTCTCCATCGTCCCAGACACAAAACACCCCACCTTCTCTCACTGCACACTGCATACAGGATGCACTCCCCCCCCCCCCCCCCCCCCCCCCCCCTTCAGCCCTAATAACACAACTCACAGTGACAAAATACAGGACAACCCATCCCCCCTATGTGAGAAATCCTCTGACTCGTATATCCAGCGATCTCCCCTTTGTGAGAAGACGCCTCTCCCTGAAAAATTATCCCCCCAACGTGTCCCTCACCACCCTCTTCAGAAGGTTTCCATTGGGAGACGGACCACAACAATACTGCTGAGTGACTGCACCCTGAGAGGTATTGATATCCCTAGGGCCAGCGCTCAGGTAGAGTGTTCTGACGATCTGACAGTCAGCCTGACTGCGTGGCTAACAAAGCAGACGCCAACCCACACCATGATGCAGGCTACCTTCCATGTGGGGGCTAGTGATTGCAACGAGCTCAAATCACAGCCAGCTGGTGCAATTTCAAAGCAGCAGTGCCGAGAGCTCATTGTGCAGTGCCACCGAGTCTTCCCCAAAGCCCAGCTTCAGGCCTCTGCGATTATCTCGGCCAGGTTGCGGCACCCTCTGAACACCATCATCCGCCAAGCAACAACCACCTTCAGGAGGCCTGTTCAGCAATGGGGATTAATTCGTCAACCATTGTGCCACCTTCACCACTCAGCGTGGTGCCCCAAGACTGGCATTGTACTACAACTCTATACAACCCAGCAGGAAGGGAGTGGAACGTGTGACTCAAAACCTCTTCCCCTAGACGACAGGCCCTCCTACCCACCCCTACATGCCACACATCTTGTGCTACCAACAGCACACGATGTCCAGATCCCCTCTCATCCCTCCCCCATTCACCCTCTCAGAATTCCCAAACCTCTCGTCAGGTTTACACACTTCTCATTTGTCTTCCTCCTTCACCCTCCAGGAAACCCCTCCAAGACCATCCAGCTTGCTTGTGCATACACAGAGTGACCACAAGAAGGTTCAGCCAGCCTCTTGCTCTGCTGCCCCAAATAACACCAATACTATTGACATAACATCCTTCCCCACCGCACCCTACCCCTCCAGTAAGCCCCTCCAAGATCACCTGGCCAGATGAATGTATGGGCAGTGACAGCAGCACTGGTCCAGTCACCGGTCTCCCAGCCAACCAAAGTGACCGCCGGCTATGTGTGCCGCCAGGGGAGTGTGCTTTTCACCCACCTCCCTGGTTCAACAGATCTGTCCCTCCCCCGCCACTGCCTGTTCCTCCACCCTTCAGTTACTTTCCATGGACCATGTCTCCTTCACATCATCCATAGTATTGGCCACTCTTCGTACACCCTCAGCACTCCCTGCTTCCCCCACACTTCTGATTTCAGGATTCAGTGTGTGTGCGCAAGTGTGCATGAATGTTTCTAATACATTTGTATGGCCATGGGTGTAATTCTTACAAAGGGTTGCAGTTTGTGTTTTCAGGGCGAGTGTGTGCTTGGAAGGGGTTTGGGGGGGGAGGTAAGTGTGTGTGTGTTGTGTTTTGTATGAGTGTGCTCTGTGTGTGTGTGTGTGTATTTGCGTGTGTGTCTGTGTGTGTGCGAGCATGCATGCGAGAGCACTCACATCTGTATGTATGTGTAGGTATGTGTATGAACTGTTAACTTGTGCCGCATGAACCGTTAACGTATGTGTGTGTGTGTGTGTATTCTGTACGAGTGTGGTGTGTGTGTGTTTGAATGTGTGTGTGTGTATGTGTGTGCGTGTGCGAGCACGCCTGCACGAGCACTCTCATCTGTATGTGTATGTATGTAGATGAACCGTTAGCTTGTACCATTAGTTCTGATGCCATGGAGTCAAAAATGAATCAAAAGCAACACCTCTGTGACAGAAGACTGCGCCACGGAGTGTAAACCAAAGTACTTACTGTGGTGTACAAGACCTTGCCTATTGTTACAAACATGCCATGTGGTTTTCATCACATCTTACACGTTTTCCTTCCAGTACAAGATAAGCTTGTGATGCTTAATCTCCATAACCTTACTATAAACATGTTGTGTGTGTGTGTGTGTGTGTGTGTGTGTGTGTGTGTGTGTGTGTGTGACTTTCACCCTTTGCCGGCAGTGCTGATTCCATGATAACTAAGTGGACTTGAACAACATATAACAAGACTTCGTAAAAGTGAAAGACTGTGAGCCTTATAGAAAAGAGACTAAACAAAACCACTGCCGCAGGAGACTTCTAGAAAAACTGCGTTTACTGCGAGTGAGGCAATAATTTGCATAAAAGTGCGGCTACTGACTTGCGTATTTGTGTATGTGACTTTTTTTTCTTCTCTTTTTTTCATTATTTTCATTTTGAGTTGTTGATTCCTTGCTTTTTTGTCTTAAGTATTATTTTTCTTTTCTTCCCTCATCTTCTATCCCTTAATTGTAATTTTGCTTTAGAAGTGCTTCCTTCATGAGTGAGTGTATATTTTCATTTCAGAAAAGAGTATCTATAAGTATACCATCTGACCGAGGAGTTTATGGACATATACTGTGAAGATTTTCTTTTCTTCTCATATGATTCTGGTTTCCTAAAAGTTGTTACTGTGTGTAAACCAGCCCCATTTTACCTCTCTTTTTATGTGATCTTAATGTGCTCCTTGTTTATACAAACCTTAATGTCAGTTAACATGCGAAATCATCATCTCCTATTATCATCACATCAGTACACACTAGAAATGAGCAAGAACAGTCTGCATGGCCATGCAAAGAAGGAGTTCGAATCTGTCACCTTAATATCCAACATGCAGTTGACAAGACATCAAATATATCAACACTGATTTGGAATCATGGTAAACCTTTTCATATTTTAGGGCTCTCTGAATCCAGATTAACTGCACATGTGAACTTGGTCTTCTCTTTCTGATGGAATGAACGGAATCTGAAAAGACACAGAGAGACGTTGCATGTGTTGTGTCTGCTCTGATTACGCAACAGGAATCTGGAGAGGCAAAGAGATGTTGCTGTGTCTGTGTCAGTTTGATGTTTAGAATGTGAAGAGACAGGAAGATGTTTCTGTGTGTCTGTGTCAGTTTGATATTTAGAATGTGAAGAGAGGCAGTAAGATGTTGCTGTGTGTCTGTGTCAGCTTGGGATATATGAAGCCTTCGTCAGCTCGGGGTATGGGAATATGAAGAGTGAGCGGGATACATTGCTTGTGTCTGTAACAGTTCAGAGTATAGGAATGAGACGAGAGGTAGGGGACGTTGCCGTGTGCCTGTGTTAGCTCAGGTATAGGAAAGGAATCTGAAGAGAAGCAGGTGGACGTTGCTGTATGTCTGTATCATCTCAGGGTATGGGGAGAAATTCAGAATTTCCTTTGAGTGGGAAGTGCCCTGGTTTGTTCTGTGGGCCCCCTGTCTGCCTGTGTGCTAGGTGAATGGCACTACCAGCGGCATTAATGTAGAGTGATGGGCATGAGTTTGCTCCACCATGGGAGAAAAAGCTCTCTCCCTTATTTATCTTCGTTACTGCTCCACCATGGAAGAAAAAGTTCTCTCCCTTGTTTCTTACTGCTTTACCATGGGAGAAAAAAAAAATTCTTGTTCATTGTTCTTTCACTGTAACAAAAAGTTTCTCCCTTGTTTCTATTGTAACTTTAGTATAACAGAAAAAAAATTCTCCCTTGTTTACTGAAATTATTGTTTCACCCATGGTAGAAAAAATTATCTTCCTTGGTTGTTATTGTTTCTTCATAGGAGAAACAGACCTCTTCCTTATTTGTTATTGTTGTGGTTTAACTAGGGAAGAGAAGGTCTCTTCCTGTTCTGTTAAGACACATAAGGTGCAGAGTCAGGACCTAACTAATTAGCAGTCAGGCTAAACAACACACACCTTGTCCATTCCCCAAATACTGCACACATCATGGCATGGAGACAGAGGACCTACTGGATAGAAGTCAGAATGAACAACACTCATCTCGTTCATCCACAAATACTGCACACATCATGGCATGGAGACAGAGGACCTACTGGATAGAAGTCAGGCTAAACAATACACACCTTGTCTGTTGCCCTGATACTGCTTACATCATGGCACAGAGTCATGGGACCTACTGGGTAGAAAAGAGGATGAACAAAACACTCAGGTACTGCACAACTAAACCAAACGTGTCCGCCTTGCCTTGTCCGCCCTACCTTACCTTGTCCACCTTACCTCGTCTGCCTTACCTTACCTACCTTACCTTGTCCACCTTACCGGCGACAGCCCTGATGTGGCCCTTTGTGGTCAGCTGGGCTGTAAGCAACATTATCTTATCTTATCTTACCTAGCCTAGTCCACCTTACATTGTCTGCCTTGCCTTGTCCACCTTACCTTACCTTGTCCACCTTACCTTGCCTTGTCCACCTTACCTTGTCCACCTTACACCTTGTCCACCTTGCCTTGTCCACCTTACCCTGTCCACCTTACCTTGTCCATCTTACCTTGTCCATCTTACCTTGTCCACCTTACCTTACCTTGTCCACCTTACCTTGTCCATCTTACCTTGTCCATCTTACCTTGTCCACCTTATCTTACCTTGTCCACCTTACCTTACCTTGTCCATCTTACCTTGTCCACCTTACCTTGTCCATCATACCTTGTCCGCCTTACCTTGTCTACCTTACCTTGTCCATTTTAAACCTTGTCCACGTGTCCACCTTACCTTGTCCACCTTACCTTGTCCATCTTACCTTGCACAGGTCACTCCATCCAATGTCCTACAATACTAACCTCACCCTTCTCTGTGCCATGAATGCTGTAAAACATGCCTTGTTTTGCTCTGAATTCTTCTGCTAATGGAAATTCATACTATCTAGAAATCCACACAGCTCAAACGAGGACAAAATGTCAAAATGCACTAAGTAAAATATTTTCCTCCTGATTCCTGTAGGTTTAAGAGAATCTCCTTGGTACCTTCTGCCTGATATTCATCTGCAGAATCTACATACAAATTTGACAGAGGGGTATGATCAAGCACATAGTAATCTCACATCCTGAATGCAAAACCACACACATACAAAATGTGTCTGCCACAAACATCCACACACACACACACACACACACACACACACACACACACACACACACACACACGCACGCTTATCTATGTTGCGTGCATGTGCGCGCGCACACACACACACACACACACACACACTCACACACACTCACACACACGCGTGCGCGCGCGCGCACACACACACACACAGTTCACTTGGTACAGAACAAGTTGTATGGTCAGACCCCAAAGATGGCTGTCCACATCTTCATTATCCCCCCATCCCTTCAGCATGTCTCTCACCAGTTCCAAACACCATGATTCATCTTCAGATACAACAAAACGGACTGTTCCCAGTTCTATTGAGGAAAATCCAGCTTCTGGTTTGTTGTACCTTATTTATCTATTGCACATCATACTTTTCTGAGGGCTTTTGTACTTATACTCAAGCATTTGTGTAGGTGCGCACATGCATGCACACTGCTGTTTTGGCAAAACAGTTAGTATGCAAATTCAGAGGAACACACATACACACACACACACATACACACCATTGCTTTCACAAATATTTGGTCTACAAATTCATAGGGGAGAGAGAGAGAGAGAGAGAGAGAGAGAGAGAGAGAGAGAGAGACAGACAGAGAGAGAGAGAGACAGAGACACAGAGAGCGACAGTGAGAGAGAGAGATACAGAGAGAGAGAGAGACAGAGATGTGCATGGCAGACCTTCAAAAACACATCCTTAAATCTTGCTGGGTTCAATCGAAAATGCAATAACACCAGAGACATTCCACACTGGCTCGGTATATAATATTTATATTTTTCAGAATAATCAAACAAGTTACTTGTACGGTGTTCTTTCATCATTGTCACAAGGCTCCAGGTGGATTACAATGGTTGACCTCTTACAGTGATCAGAGTAAAAACACATTCAGCTACAATTCCAAGAGAAAGTACTCACATTTATTAAAAAAAAAAAAAAAAGATATGCCAACTGGACAGACAAAAGAATCAAAAACTAGAATGAAGATAAAAAGTACTTGGTCTAGTTGTAGAAAAGAACATGGAGAAAAACTGTAAACATGATATCTTCAACAGTCTTCTGTATGTCTTTCAAAATCCAGGCACTGAAAGTTTTGTTTACATGATAAACCAGGGTGAAGATGAAAAAAAAAAAAATTTGTTTGGTCTAGTTGTAGAAAAGGATGTGGACAAAAACTGTAAACACAATATCTTTAACAATCTTCTGCATGTATTTCAAAATCCAGGCACTGAAAGTTTTGTTTACATGTGAAACTGAAATGAAGATAAACAAAACAAACAAAAAAACTTTGGTGTAGTTGTAGAAAAGAACATGAGACAAAAAACTATACTCAGGGTATCTTCAACAGTCTTCTGTATGTATTTCAAAATCCAGGCACTGGAAGTTTTGCTTAATTAAATTAAAAAAAAAAAAACTGGAATGAAGGTTAAAAAAAATCCTTGGTCTAGTAGTAGAAAAGGACATTGACAAAAACTGTCAGCATGGTATCTTCAATGTCTACTGTGGGAAAATCTGCACTAGGCACATGCCAATAACAGCTGTTCTGCTCTATGAAGAGGTCATCAGGTTTGCTATACCACCTCATGGCAGTAGACACAAGTCATTTCAACATAACAAAAATACATAAAGAGAGAAATGTATCAAAAACAAAGCAGACGTAAGTCATTTCAAAATTTAAAAAAAGAAGATAAATGTATTAAAAGCAATCAAACAAAAACCAAAACAACAAAACAAACATAGACTCCCAGCATTAGAATACATTCTGTTGCTTATCAGGGTTATGAGTTAAACTTGCCCACATTTACACCAGAAATCTTTTGGTTAGGAGAAAAAAAACAACAACAAGGAAAATGAAGAAATTGGAATCCCTCCCAAATCAATAAGATAAACAACATTTGCATTTTACATCTGTTTTTGCTATGATATCAAGCTGTATCACCAGGCACAAAAAAACACACCACCCCACCCTTTCAACCCTGACACACTGACTGGCGGTGCCACTGTGGCAGTCTGGTTAGTTTTGGCTGTTCAGTTGGAAGGTAATGGCTGCTTTACTTAAGAACTGTCACAACTCTGGATCGACATTTTAAAAAGGGCGCTCAGCAATGGAAATATGATCCTGATATAACACATTACATTTTCGGTGTGTTTGAGTTATGCAGTGACGCATTGTTCCTTGATTAATAAGGCTAAACCGACCCTTCATCACTTCATCAGTACTTCATCTTAATATTTGTGATAAAACGCAAATAAAACTTGACAGTGTCATAGTCATATAACAGTTTCTTAAACTCTGTACATCTATACATATATAGCTTTTGTTTTTTAATATTTGTGATAAAACGCAAATAAAATTTGAATGTGTCATAGTCAAATAACGTGTTCTTCAAATCTGTAAATCTATATAGCTTTTGTATTTATATATATACTTTAGAGCCATCTGCTAAGGCTGTTCCATATGACTTCATCTATAACTTGCCTTACTTTAACCTTATTTCACTGGCTCATGGTGATGGGAAGAGAAAAAAAATGAGAAAAAGTCTCCAAATGATTGGACATTCACTTACTCAAAGCAGTACATGACACACGCATGAAACGGGTTCAAGGTGTTCTCCCTGTACTTGTCACTTAACCATGGAGCGAAGGTTGAATGTGTTAGACTTGAACCAAGATTGACCTCCAACCAGAGGTCAGGGCAGGCAGTCATACGTGCTCAGGTGGAAAAAGTTCAGGGGAAAATATTGAGTAATGATCAAGCGCCAATAGCAAATATTATATGTTCTATATTTGTGGAATGTATAACCCTCATTTTATGAAAAAAAAAAAACCCATGTTATGAGTATAGCAGCAAACAATGAATTTCACAATGTGTACTCTTTTCAAGACAAGTATACACATATTTATATGAAGAATGTACCAAGATCATTTCACCAACAAATACAGTGTGCTATGTTTAATTCAATCGAGTCTTGTCGGTAGCGGGTTTCCGCAATGTTCACATTGCTTGAAGACGTGTCGGACGCATACTTCGGACATAGTTTGACGATTTTTAAGTAACGCCTTTTATTAAAGGGCAATAAATCTCGTTTCAGGGACAGCTTAGGGCCTTTTTTTGCAGTTGCTTCCCTTAGACCATTCTTTGTATATTCTGTAGTAGTTTTATATGGATTTATATTGTCCTAATCTCAGTTCCCGCAATCACACAATTTTGAACACGATCACACGATTTTAAGTTGATCAAGCATTTTGTGGTCAAATTCTTGTGTTCTATGCAGTTGTCATAAATATACTATTCTCTGTAGGTCATACCAAGTGCTCAGAAGTGCAATTGAACTTGTGTGGGAGGAAAAAGCATGAAGAAGTGGATTACAGTGTGCACAAAAAGTTTTGTTTTTGTTTTTTTTGCAAATGTGTATCATTTTGGATTACTTACATCATGTGAACTCTGTAAATTCCTCACTGAAGGTAAGCATTTTTGATAAATATATTGTTTTTACTATCAATAGTGTATGTTTCATGCTCCAAGGTGAAGTGGTTGATTTTTTCATGATTTTTTGAAATTTGCCCAAAATCATGCAATCTGAGGGACAAACTGGTCCATTTTGGCTGTGACTTGATTGAGTTAACACAAGTTTACATAGATTTACGGTAAGAATACCAGTAATACAGCAGTAATAAACAGTGTGTATGTAATGTTCAAGACAAGCATTTAACATTTATTACAAAAACATACCAAGAACACTGCAGCAATGAACACTGTGTATGTAATGTTCATGACAAGCATTTATACATTTATTGCAAAAACATACCAAGAACAATGCAGCAATGAACACTGTGTATGTAATGTTCACGACTAGCATATACACATTTATAACATTTATGCTCTATTCATGACACGTGTGCACACACTGGCATGACAGAAATGCCAGGAAACACAGCAGTGGCCACAGTAAAGTTGCTGTGTTCATCACAGTTTCAGTGTCAATGGCGTCATCACTCACCATACCTCACAAAGCCCTTTGAGGGCCGTAACCACATACACAAAGAAAAAATGGCCATTTGTACATCTCCAATAAAAACATCCTGTCTTTCACAAAAAGCAACATATGCAGCAGAACTATTTACTACCATTTAAAACAGCTTTTCCACTGACATCGTAAAGATCGATAAGACTCCGCCACGCTGTGTGTACCTATTCCATTAGTCATCACCAAATTAAAAGTTTATAGTGATAATGATCCTAAAAATAATAATAATGATAGTAATAATCACAATAAGAATAACAACAATGAATATAATGGTGTCATAAAAACACAGTGTGGCATTCCCTCATCAGCAAAGGCCTGATTCACCTTTTGGACAACAAAGTCACAGTGAAGGTAAAAGTTCCAACTGAAATACACCTCCCTTCTCCTTCCACCCCCCCCCCCCCCCCCCCTCTAGCTCTCAGTCATTCGAAAACACACATGCACAGATGCAGGATTTCTCTCTTTCTCTCACTCTCACACACACACACACACACATGCACACACACACCCAAACACACACACACACACACACACATGCAGCCACGCACACTCGCACATACTTGAACACACACACTCATACACACATACACACGCACACACACACATATACACACACACATGTAGACACACACGCACATGCAGACACACACAAAGACTCACAGACACACACACATACACACACATAGACATGCACACACACACACACACACACACACACACACACACACACACACAAACATACACACACACACACACATGCACACACACATGCAACCACACCCACACCTACACCCACACACTCACACACACATGGTAGGCAGAAAAATCAACTAATGACAGTAAAGAAAGACAAAAGATGAAAAAGGCAAAGTCAGAGAGTCACAGAAAAGTAGAAATCATCAGCAGAAACTTCCTGATGGTGGGCAAGTATTTGGACTGAAAGAGCTCATAGCATCCCCATGGGGGCAACACACCATCACAAATATTTACATCACCTTACAGAGTACAATCTGTCTTTATCATTTAGATTTCTGATTATGCACAAGAAATGAACCAGTCTAAAAAAAACATATGATTTCCCTTCTTTTATGTTTTTTTATCCCCCATCCTAACCTAGTGTCCAAGCCGCTGCAGTCCAATGACTTCACTACATGACACTGAAAGGATGGAAGTATAGCTTGACGTCACCAGGATAAAGGTGATGACTTCACTACATGACACTGAAACGATGGAAGTAGAGCTTGACGTCACCAGGTGATGACTTCACTACATGACACTGAAACGATGGAAGTAGAGCTTGACGTCACCAGGATAAAGGTGATGACTTCACTACATGACACTGAAACGATGGAAGTAGAGCTTGACGTCACCAGGTGATGACTTCACTACATGACACTGAAACGATGGAAGTAGAGTTTGACGTCACCAGGATAAAGGTGATGACTTCACTACATGACACTGAAACGATGGAAGCACAGCTTGACGTCACCAGGATAAAGGTCAAAAGTCAGGCTTGCCATATACAGTGGAACTTCTCCAGTTCAACCAGCTCGTTCCTTGATCAGCCTTCCCACCTTCCCTGACACAACTCCTTCCCTACCGTGACCAGAATGAAAATAAGACCTGCTCTGCTGCTTCAGTGTGTAAACTAACTCTCTATCATGACTGCTTCTCTAACCAAGCTTAGTCACATCCAGTTTTGGTCTTATGTGACTTTTGCACATAATGTCAGCCATCAAACAGCAAAACAAATGGAGCAAAAATAGTGTCACAACAATCCGGGCTGAATGACTGAAGATCGATCTAAAAAAAGAAAAAACACAGCTAGGAGTTCTGTCCCCTGCAGCACTTTTTGCCTTCTGTCATGAAGACTGTTCTGCAAGATGTCGTCATCATCACAACAAAGAATAATGCTGATCTGAGAGAAGGGAATCAAAGTACAAGATGCAGGACACGTGAAAATGTCATTCTGATCGGTTGGATACAAAATATCACCAAAGCATAAAGAATCAATCTTTCTTTCTGTGTATGCAGGCTTATACTCCTGTGGACACTCCCTGTATAGACAGGCAATGATCAATCCCATCTACCCAACTAAGGGAGTGGAGTTTTGTGTGTATGACCGTTTCTTATCCCGCCATTAAGGTATTCATAGTCCAACTTCAGGGAAAGAGTGCATGCAATGTTGTGTCAACCATATCAATGGCCAAACTGGCCTTCTCTTCTGAAAGTTGGTGATGGAGTTTTATGTGTGTGCAAGATGCTACAGGTCTGTTTATAGTCT
Organism: Conus ventricosus; assembly: GCA_018398815.1. Lineage (NCBI taxonomy): Eukaryota > Metazoa > Mollusca > Gastropoda > Neogastropoda > Conidae > Conus > Conus ventricosus. The sequence goes on from JAFLJL010015506.1 coordinate 22,836, forward strand.
CATCCAAAGGACTGTCTGGAAATGGAATCAGAACCAACGTTAACTCTGAGGGAAAAATCCCCCGGTACCAAAATTGCCCGGCGGAGATTCGAAACCACAAACCCAAGATCACCAAGATTATGAGTCCACCAGCCGCCGTGGCGAAGTGGTTAGCGTTGCGGACCCCCGGCTGGGAGGTAGTGGGTTCGAATCCCATCAGAGTCATGTGGGTTTTTCTGCCCCGACCGGCTCCTACCCAGAGTTGAGTTTGCTGCGGACTCAGTTGGGAAGACTGGGACCACACAGTCAAGTTTCATCCACTTAATGGATGCGTCTCTGAGAGTGTTGCTCAAATTTCCTGACAAACACTGCAGGTGCCTGCATCTGTCGGGCCTGGTTGACACCGGGATATATTATGAAAGGAAGCGTAGAGTACAGCCCTGTCATGTAGTCTCAGACCGAAATGGAAATCCGTAGCATCATCTTAATCATCCTCATTCTCATCGATCAGCATTAAAAAAAAAGTCTCAAATTCTGTGGCCCTTCATGCCCTGCTCTCAGGATGACCTCAATTTCGATGTCCTTTCAGCGTCTGTGGCCTTGGTTTGGTTCCTTCGGGTCACCGGTTTCGGCGAGTCCATGGGGGTTGTCGTTGGACGGATGTGGTGGTGCCCTCTGAAGGGAGAGCTCACTCACGCCGGCTCCGCGACTAAGCAATTATTGTCGTCAGTAGGGGGCTTAGTAGGTGGTGTCCTGCATATGTTAGATCAGAACAGGTGCCACTGAACACCACCAAAGTGACTCGGCAGCAGTGCAGTGTCACCTCTGGTGGGTTGCCTCTTGACGACTTGACACTGACTGCTCCCTGTGGATTGCCAGTGCCGGGGCTGCGGCGGGGCCGATCGGGCTGTGGCTGTGGACAGGGTGTCGGTGTCGGAATGAGCGGCGTGGGTGCACTGCCTCTGAGGTGGCGCAGAGGTTGGGACAGCAAAAAAAAAAAAAAAAAAAAAAAAATTATGAGTCCGGCGCTCTACCAACCGAGCTATTCCGGCCCCCCAACAATCTATCTGACTCGGACCAGAGTGGAGAAAGAGGGAACTGTGCCAAATTTGAAAACAGGCATATAAGGGCATTGACGACACAGTTTGGGAGTGGTTTTATGAAGCATCCCTTTCAATCAATATCAGTGATTCACTCTCTGCTAGCCATCTGTCCGCTGAGTGCCAATGAATAGATGAAGACATATAGAGTGAGGCTGGGGATTCTAAACTAGGGCTTTGCCATTTGTGGGTGTGGGCAAAAACTTTCTTTGTAATGTGTTCATCTCTGGTTCCTATGTTGCTGTCTTTCTGTTCTGGTTACCACTTTGACTTTCTGGTGGTAAGAGAAAAGGAGGATGGTGATGAACAATATCAGTCAACAATATGGCCCGTGGAGACTCCTTTAATGTAAATGTCAGAAGACAATGAAGAAAAAAAAATCACTCTGATTTCATAAAAAAAACACAAAATGTCAATATATGTAAATCAAAATTATGATGTTTTTCACATCATTTACAACCTCTTTGCATAAATGAGAAAGTTCATCTTGTGTGAAGATCATTTTGTCCATGTAGTGTTGACTTGTTCTGTAAAAGCCATGACCTCATCACCAAGCCAGCTAGTTCTATCCATTCATTACTAACAAGCTTCACTCAAGTTCGGAGTCATGTTGCACTAACAATAGAAGTGATGTGTATCATTCATTACTAACAAGCTTCACTCAAGTTCAGAGTCATGTTGCACTAACCAGTAGAAGTGATGTGTATCCATTCATTACTAACAAGCGTCACTCAAGTTCAGAGTCATGTTGCACTAACCAGTAGAAGTGATGTGTATCCATTCATTACTAACAAGCGTCACTCAGATTCAGAGTCATGTTGCACTAACCAATAGAACTTAGAAGTGATGTGTATCCATTCATTACTAACAAGCGTCACTCAGATTCAGAGTCATGTTGCACTAACCAATAGAAGTGATGTGTATCCATTCATTACTAACAAGCGTCACTCAGATTCAGTCATGTTGCACTAACCAATAGAAGTGATGTGTATCCATTCATTACTAACAAGCTTCACTCAAGTTCAGAGTCATGTTGCACTAACCAATAGAAGTGATGTGTATCCATTCATTACTAACAAGCGTCACTCAGATTCAGAGTCATGTTGCACTTACCAATTGAAGTGATGTGTATCCATTCATTGCTAACAAGCGTCACTCAAGTTCAGAGTCATGTTGCACTAACCAATAGAAGTGATGTGTATCCATTCATTACTAACAAGCGTCACTCAAGTTCAGAGTCATGTTGCACTAACCAATAGAAGTGATGTGTATCAATTCATTTCTAACAAGCTTCACTCAGATTCAGAGTCATGTTGCACTAACCAATAGAAGTGATGTGTATCCATTCATTACTAACAAGCGTCACTCAGATTCAGAGTCATGTTGCACTAAACCAATAGAAGTGATGTGTATCCATTCATTGCTAACAAGCTTCACTCAAGTTCAGAGTCATGTTGCACTAACCAATAGAAGTGATGTGTATCCATTCATTACTACAAGCGTCACTCAGATTCAGAGTCATGTTGCACTAACCAATAGAAGTGATGTGTATCCATTCATTACTAACAAGCGTCACTCAGATTCAGAGTCATGTTGCACTAACCAATAGAAGTGATGTGTATCAATTCATTACTAACAAGCGTCACTCAGATTCAAGATCATGTTGCACTAACCAATATAAAAGAAACTCGAGGACTCTCTGCTGCACGCTCTCCACGAGTTTCTTTCTACTAGAAGTGATGTGTTTCTTCGTTATGCCAAGTCTATGGATTCCTCACCACCAGCCAGCTTGTCCTGTATTCACTGACACGTCTCTATTGCACTGCA
>JAFLJL010015506.1:26741-60310 GCA_018398815.1 Conus ventricosus
GGGGGGAAGTACGGTGAAGTCCGGGGACCGGGGTGGGGGGCGATCGCTACGTTGCCAGTGTCCCCCAAACTGGGATTTGCCAAATCGGGGGACACAACAGTGTGGCAGCTTCAGCTCGTGGTCGCACAGTGGGATGAGAGAAACTGACGATCAACCAAGGAATGCTGGCAAGTTATGGACGTTTTATTTGCTCTTAAGGTTATAAGTATGCAAACAGAATAGTGGAATATTGTCTTTCCTGGCTAAGTAGAACAACTGAAGAAAACAGGGGATGCGATTTATAAAATTTGTCTGTAGCTTTTACATTGTTGTATGATAAAAGATGTTGGGGTTGTGTAGTGACGGGTGGGGGCTCGGAGTCAAGTTGAATAAAAGTTGATTATTTTCTATGAAATGTATTGGTTTCCCGTCACCTTTGTGCGGGCCCGATGTGAGTGACAGAGTGCGTGTGCCTATGCGAGAGCGCATTTTGGTTGGTGAAAGGTAAATACTTTCTGTCTATAACCCCCTGCATCCTGAATATGGAAACCCATATTTATTAACGAGGGGAGCGTCGGAGGCCCGTCACATAGACCTTTAAGGAGGTCAGTCTGTACCTAGGTTGACCTGGGTGTACGAAACAGAAGGTATTCAGATAGTTCAGGTGAGGGGTGTACCTGAATTGAACTGATCATACGCACAGGTTTCACATACAGTTAGGAGGTCAGCCAGTAACTAGGCGACATAGGGCATACACACAGAAAGTGTTCAGTCAGTTTTCGGAAATCAGTCTGTACCTTGGTTGACCCTGAGTGATACTCACAGAAGATGTTTAGCCCGTTCACTCTGCCTGTACCTTGTTGACCGGGAAATATAGACACAATCTTTGTACAATCCAGGCAAAACTCTATGCAAGTTGACCAGAGTATACACACAGCAGGGTTTTCCCAGATGATTCGGGTAATCTTATCTAGGTTGACCAGAGTATACCATATAGAAGGTGTTCAGACAGTTCGGTTATCTGTACCTAGTTGATCTGGGTATAAAACAGAGAAGGTATTCAGACAGTTCAGGTCTCAATACCTAGGTTGACATAGGTATACACACAGAAGGTTTTCAGACACTTCAGGTCATTCCAACACCTAGGTTGACCTGGGTATACACACAGAAGGTGATTAAACAGCTCAGAAGGTCAGTCTGACCTAGTTTGACCTGAATATTAAAAAGAAAACGTATGTAGACAGGTCAGGTCAGTCTGTACTCAGGATGACTTGGAAGTCCCACGGGGTTTCAGACCAGTGCAGAAGGTCGTTTTTTACCTAAAGGTTGACCAAGGTATACACACAGAGGGTTTCAGAGAGTTCAGGAGGTAAACCAGTACCAAAAGGTTGGACCTAGGAAAACAGCTGAAATATATACAGTTTTTGGGTTGCCCTAGGAGATTGCCCAGATCAGCTTTGGCCTCACCTTCAGATGTTCTTGATTCTATCATCAGGGGTTTTTATGGAGTGCAACGGGGTGTGTGTGTGTGTGTTTTGTGTGTGTGTGTGTGGGGTGTGTGTGTGTGTGGTGTGGTGCGCGCGCGCGCGGTGCACTTATGTGCATGTATGTTTGGTGTGTGTAAATATGAGTGTACGTTTTTATTCTTCATGTGTTCTTCTCTTGATTATCAGTGCTATGTTGTGTTTTGTGTGGTGTGGCATGTTGTGTGTGTTTTGTGTGTGCATGTTATGTGGTGTGTGTGCATGTGCATGTACGGCTCATGCATATGTGTGTGTGTGTTTATAGTTTTGGTAGAATAGTGAAACCTAGCATCCAAGCAGAACAAGACTTCTTTGATAACAGTCTTGCTTGGTTTCTCCAGATGTGGGTGCAGTTTCTGAAGAGACTGATTTTTGTGTAACAGGAAGAAAACTACCCCAATTGAAGGACCAGAGTATGCTGCTGTCATGAAATGTGGCGATCGTGTCAGACGGGGAAGAGACTGGAGTTTTGGACCACAGGTATGTTTTGAATGCAACTGATGGATGAAAGAAGTGGGTTTGGGGCATAATAAGGCATGAGAGGTTAAACCTTGGAATTGTCCAACTTTTGTAACTCAGAAAAAGACAAATTTTAAAGGAATTTGAAGTAAAATCCACATGTTAACATGGACAAACTAATAACAAACAAACACATGTTTTGACCTCATAGGTCTTCTTCAGGCAAGTGAACAACACTCAGGACATGAAACGACCGAGCGAGGCAGTCATTTTTTTCTCAAATTTGTCGCAAGACGGCAGTCATGGTATTGCCAAAACACACACACACACACACACGCACACACGCATGCACGCATTCACGCGCACACACACACACACACTCACCCCACACACACACACAAAAGCCCTGATGTGGCCCTTTGCGGTTGGCTGGGCTATAAGCAAATTATCTTACACACACACACACACCCCACACACATACACCACACACCACACACACACCACGCATGCATGCACACACCACACACACACACACACACAACACATACACACATACACACACACACACACACACACACACACATGCACACACACACCACACACACACACACACACACACATGCACATGCACATACACATGCACAAGCCAAGCATATGCACACATATACACACACACTATAGGCACATGCTCTCTCACACCGCATACACCAGCACACACACATGGGCCCATGCTCACAGACCTGTGTACACACATTTACACACACACATACATTCATAATAATGGCACAGCCAATGTTAGGTAGGTTACTCAAAGTCTGACCAGTATGTTAGGATAATGCATAGGTCAGATATCTGCTAAGTTGTAGGCAAGAGACCCTCTATTTAAATTCTGTCATCTTTGTCATTAAGTCATCTGTCCATCAGCTTTAAATCATGCACTGTGTGGTCTTGATGCTTAGCAAATATGGTGTAGTGTATATGGACTAGTCCACACACAGTGACACCTCCTGATGAAACTGAAACTTTTGACCAAAACTATAATATTGTCAAACTCTTTATAGAAAGTGTCCACTGTAATTTTGTTGTTCGAGTCAGCAGAATTTGTTGTGTGTGTTGCATTTATACTTGACTTTCAGACAGCAGAAACGATGTAATTTGGAGATAGACTGCTGTGAATGGGTGTGCCTGTTATCATCCTCTTCTTGTGAAAACTTTTTTCCAATGTTCATACACTTTCTCAATTTTTTGCTGGTGTTTTTGTTTTCTTTTGTTTTGTTTGTTTGTTTGTTTCTTGTCTATGAAACATTTGTTTTACTTTTGAGAGACTGATTCTTACTGACAATCTTGATGTTTCTGTTTTGCCTTTCAGGATGGTTCACCTCCAGGTCTGGGCACTGTCACTGATGTTCCATCAGATCTGAAATCTGGATAATGTATCTGTTACATGGGACTGTGGTAGATCAAAAATTTACCGTTTGGGACTAGACAACAAATATGATTGCAGCGTGCAAGTGAAGATTAACGGGAAAAAGGGCTGGTGGGGGTTTAGGAACCCCTTAGACTTGGCTTTCCATGAAGAAAAAACATCACTTCTTTTGGGTTTTGTGCCCCCCAGGATCGGGACTTGAGGGGAAACCTTTTAGTAATGATGGATAGAATTAGTTGGCTTGGCGATGATTTTCATGGCTTACCAGAGCAAGTCAACATAAAGGGAAAAAAATTGAATCTTAAAAAGGAACTTACTCTTTTTTTACTTTGAGGTTGTAAATAAATGCGAAAACTTTATTTTTTTGATTTATATATATTAAATTTTTTTGGGGGGTTTTTTTTTTTTTCATGAAATCAGAATGAACCCTTTTTTTCCCCAGTGTCTTCTGTTATTTAATTTTAAGGATCTCCACGGGCCATATTAAAGTTTTGGGTATTTTTCATACCATCCTCCTTTTCTTTCCCCAGAAAATCCCAAAAAGGGAAGTGTGGGATAATTTTTTTGGAAATGGGGCATGATGTTGTAGCGTAATGGTTCGACAGGTTGCAACTCCCAAAAAATAAGATAAAATTAAATTGGGGCGTCCAAACAAAGGGATTTTGAAGCAGCTCCCAACCCAACTCCCAAAACTGGATTCTTCAGGGGGTGAACTGAAAAAGGGGAATAGAGCAGAAAGAAGGAACCCTAGAAAACCCGGATGAACCCATTACAAAGAAAGTTTTTGCCCACACCCTCAAAAAAAGGCAAAGCCCCTTTTTTAGAATCCCCCGCCTCCCGGGATATGTTTAAACTGTTTATTGGCAATCAGCAACAGTTTTTACAGAGAGCAAATCAGTGATATCGACTGAAAGGGGTGGGTTCATTTTAAAAACCTCCCAAAAATTTTGGCGTCCCAAAGCCCTTTTTTGCCTGTTTTCAAAATTTTTTGGGACAGTCCCCCCCCTTTTTCCACTTGGGGCCGGGCAGATAGGGTTGTTGGGGGGAATAGCTGGTTGGGGAGAGCGCCGGGCTCATAAATTTTTTTTTTTTTTTTTTTTTTTTTTCTGTCCCCAAAACCCCCTGCGCCCCCTCAGAGGCAGTGCAACCCCCCCGCCCCTCAATTTCCCACAACCCCACACCCTGTCCCCGCCACAGGGCCCCATCGGCCCCCCCGCAGCCCGGAAATGGAAATCCCAGGGAGCATCAGTGTCAAGGGGCGCAAGAGGCACCCCCGAGGTGACACTGCATTGATTGATTTTTTGAGGGTGGGGGGAGGGGGTGGGGGGGGTGGAATTGTCGGTTGGGGAGCGCAGGGCTCATAAATTTTTTGGGGATTTTCCCGGGGTTGCAGGTTTTAATTTTCTTGCCGGGTCAATTTTGTACAGGGGGATTTTTTCCCCCGGTTAACATTGGGTTTGGATTTCCCTTTCCCTAAGTTATCGTTTTAGCTTAAAACCAAGGGGTTCCCTATGTGAACGCAGCATAAAATCTTTTCACACAAAGTAAAAATTCCCAAACACCAACTTTCAGGGAGAAAGGTTTTTAAAAAAAAGCATGCACTCTTTCTCCCCAAATTTGGGGTATGGTTTCCTTTTAAAAGCAGGATAAAAAAATGGTCATACCCCACAAAACTCCCCTCCCCTTTGTTTGGGAGATGGGGTTAATCCCTTTCCTTTTCAAAAACAGGGAGTGTCCCCAGGAAAATAGCCTGCGTAGGGGGAAAGGAAAAAAAAAAAAGATTGATTCCTTTTATGCCTTTTCTTTATGTTTAGGGGGTTTTTTATCCAAAACCCAAACCCAAAATTTCATTTTTACCTGTCCTTCTCTTGGGACTTTGATTCCCTTCTCCCCAGATCGCATTATTCTTTGTTGTGATGATGACGCATCTTGCAGAACAGTCTTCATGATGGAAGCCATAAAGTGCTGCAGGGGACTTAACTCATGGCCAGTTTTTTTTTTTTTTTAGATTGATCCTCAGTCATTCGGCATGGATCATTGTGACACTATTTTTGCTCCATTTTTTCTGTTCGATGGCTGACATTATGTGTCAAAAGTCACATAAGACCAAGACTGGATGTGACTAAGCTTGGTTAGAGAAGCAGTCATGATACAGAGTTAGTTTACACACTGAAGCAGCAGAGTAGGGCTTATTTTCATTCTGGTCACGGTAGGCAAGGCGTCGTATCGGGAAGGTGGGAAGGCTGATCAAAGGGAAAGAGCTGGGGTTTAACTGGAAAAAGTTCCATGTATCAGGCAAGCCTGGGCTTTTGACCTTTATCCTGTGACGTTAAGCTCTACTTCCATCGTTTCAGTGTCATGTAGTGAAGTCATCACCTTTATTCCCGGTGACCCTTTAAGCTCTTTCTTCCATCATTTCGTGTCATGTAGTGAAGTCATCACTTTTCCTGGTGACGTCAAGCTCTACTTCCATCGTTTCAGTGTCATGTAGGGGAAGTCATCACCTTATCCTGGTGACGTCAAGCTTTTTTCCATCGTTTCAGTGTCATGTGGTGAAGTCATCACCTTTATCCTGGTGACGTCAAGCTCTACTTCCATCGTGTCATTGTCATGTTGTGAAGTCATCACCTTTATCCTGGTGATGTTAAGCTCTACTTCCATCGTTTCAGTGTCATGTAGTGAAGTCATCACCTGGTGCGTTTAAGCTCTACTTCCATCGTTTCAGTGTCATGTAGTGAAGTCATTTGGACTGCAGCAGCCTGGGGCACTGGGTTAGGATGGGGGATAAAGAAAATACATACATAAAGGTAAATCGTTTTTTTTTTTTTTTTAGGTTGGGTTTTTTTGTTGTGCATAATCAGAAATCAAATGATTGCATCTGCAAGGTGATGTAAATATTTGTGAGTGTTTATGTTCCCCCCCCCCCATGGGGATGCTTTTGAGCTCTTTCAGTACAAATACTTGCCACCCTTTAAGGCTCTGCTGATGATTTCCTCTTATCTGTGACTCGCTCTGACTTTGTCGTTTTCATTTTTTGTCTTTATGTACTGTCGTTGCTGATTTTTCTGCCTACCATGTGTGTGTGTGGGGGGGGGGGGGAGGGGGGGTGTAGGTGTGGGGGGGGTGTAGGTGTTGTTCGTTGTTGCGGGGTGTAGTTGTCGGTGTGGGTGATGTGTGTGTGTGTGTGTGATGTTGTGGTGTGTGTGTGGTGTGTGTGTTGTGCGTGCATGTTGCTGTGTGTGTGTGTGTGTGTGTGTGTGTGTTTGTGTGTGTATGTGTGTGTGTTGTGTGTCTGCATGTGGGTGTGTGTGTGTGTGTGTGTGTTGTGGGTGGTGGTGCGTATGTGTTTGTGTGTGCGTGTGTTTGTGTGTGTGAGGAGTGTGTATATCTGGTGGGGTATGTGGATGTGTCTGCATGTGTGTGAGTGTGTGCGTGTATGTGTATAATGAGTGTGTGGTGAGTGTGTGTGTCTGATGTGTGAAGACACAAACAAGACAATTTTTAATGCTTACTTTGAAAGATATTTGGACAACAACAACGACTACAACAAAAAAGAGAGGAGATTTGGTTTGTTTTTTTTTTTTTCACCCATTTTTTGTGGTTTTTTTCTTTCACACGTTTTTTGTGTGGGGGGGGGGGGGGTGGGGGGGGGGGGGGGGGGGGGGGGGGGGGGGGGGGGGGGGTGAGACACAAAAAAAGGTTCTTCGAGTATCAATTTCGCCTTGCTTTGAATGCCTCAAATCAAAGCTGGCTAATATCTGTTGGTGTTCCCTGGAGTTTATATAGATTACTTGGTTTGAAGTCACTGGCACAAAATATTTTCTTCCTGGGTATCCGTTAGTCTTGCATCTGTTCTACTTTTATCTTTAGTTTTGGTCTTAAGTCATCAAATTAATTACAATTATCTAAATAATGAAATTCGTCTTCTAATTTCAATACATGCTATACAATAATCTTTGATGTCGTGGAATTCCTGCATAGCGGACCTTTCTAACATTTAAGTCATGCGAGATAACACGCTATTTACCACAGCGCTGTTTTTTCGTACTGTCCATATCAGTCAACAATTACTATTCAATATGATATTCAGATGATTTGATGACATTGTAAACTCTAAACGGCTGTATTTTGTCTTTTCCTTTGTCCCAAAATAGACTATACCTGGCTTTCAATTGTTGTTGTATAGTGCATTTCAGTCTATGCTTACTCAGTGTTGGACTGGTTCGACAAAACATGGTCTCCCAATACCTGTCAAGAAGTTTTTGATAACAAGAGCCTGGATATTGCATTCCCTTGTCTTTATTCTATGTCGTTGTATACCCTTTTTTTAACATAATCTGTTTCGTCGATTATCTAAAATATGCAGCCAAAAGCCAATTGTTCGACAAGCTATGTAGAATCCAATGGAATCTTCTAGATCACTTAGAGTCGTTAAAATTATTGCTTTTGAGTGGTAAACCCAGAAGACGTTTTACCAGAATTTACATTTAAGTTTTCAAGTGGGTGTTTGTAGAAATACTATTTTGAAAAAACTCAGATATGTCAAATGAGTCCAGGTTAGCATTGTATTTTCTCAGGCCATGGCAACCCAAACTTCTGCTCATATGTTGCTATAGGAGTAAAACCAAAAGTATCGAAAGTTGTATATTGTATCCAAAACGAATGGTGGTTCCTTGATTCAATCGTTATAATGAATGTGAAGCTTTATTGCTTGGCTAGATGGTTAGTTGTGAACACTGCTAGGCCTGTATAGCCCAAGGTGCTGACTGCCAAGCATTACGTGGTAGGAATTGATGCCCTGGTAGTCTCCCATCCGAAAGGTTAGGAGTGAGGGCCAGACAAATAGTAACCACCTTTTTCAGATTCTGTCTTCTGCCTTTCTTAAGGATCTTTTTCTTTCTTCGTCTCCCCTTCAAGTCTACTTTTCACACTCTTTTCTCTCTGTGGTCTCCTTAAGATCCGCCGCGTTGGCCGTGCGGTGCGTCCTGTGTCGGAGGGGAGTTGAGAACCTGGTGATTGAGAGGGCCAGCGCTCTCAACACATCACTTTGGCTTTTTCCCCTCTTCTTTTTTTTTAGGACTATCCTAGGACAGGGAGTTACACTTTGGCCCGGGTTGTATAATCGGCTCCTTCTTGGGCTGGTCAAAACAGGCATTTCTCCGGCTGGCCACGATAACCCCTGTAATGCTCAGCTCTCTGTTCCCGGGAGTTGGGCATGATCAGGGGGATAGGGTTGGTAGGTCTTTGTCTGTTTTTATTATCTCTCTGAAGCCTGGAAAGGGGTCAAGACAGTGATTCTTGGCCCTGGCCTTGTTGGACTCCAAGGTGGGTGGGTAAGGGGAGGGATGAAATATAATAAAATACACATGGCTTTTTCAAAAAACTACCCCCCCAAAAAGGAAGAGGAAGGCAGCATCCCTTTTCAGAGGACTTTCAAACAGACAGCGATTCTGATAATGAGGGTACGACAGAAGACAGTTTTCTGGGCTTCCTGGCTCGTGATGGAAGGGGACGGAGCCGGCCAGCCTATTAATCTCTGAGCTTTGCCATCCAAATGGGCTTTCAAGGTCTCGCAGGGAAACCCTCAGTCAGTCAAAAGGTTGAGGAATGGCTCATTTCAATTCAATGTCGATCTAACCGCAATCTGAACACATGTTGAGAGCCAACAAAGATAGTGACAGGGAGATCGGGTGACTCTCTCATAAAACAGTTAAATTTCGTCAAAAGGTGTGAATTCGCTTGAGAGATTCTATAGGGGTCTCAGAGGCAGAATCAAGCGGAAACTGGCGTCCAAGGTGTGACGGGAGGTGCGCAGGGTGACGGTAAAGAAAGGTTCAGAGAGAGTGGACACCAACACCCTCTTTCTGAGTTCTGCACCTGAGCTGCTCCGGTCATCAAAGTCGGTTACCTCAATGTTCATGGTTCAGCTGTATGTGCCGTCCGGTACGGTGTTTATAGCTGCAGAGGTTTGGCCATGTCAGGACCGCTGTTCTGGGAGGAGGTGTGCGGTATTTTCTGACAAAGGCAACCCAGATGAGGCCGTGTAAAGATCGGCACATTGTGCAAACTGCGGTGGCGACCATCCCTCCCTTCTTCTCGAAATTGTCCTCTGTGGATTCAGGAATCTGCAATACAAGAGTTAAGACAGAAAAGAAGATCTTCTTTTTTGAAGCCCGCATGCTGGTTGTGGGCAGGTCAGACGGCCACAGCCTCTTCATATGCTTGCCGTAAAGAAAATTTCACTCGGTCAGTCTGCTGCAGATATGGAATTTATCTTTTCAAAGACACTGCAGGAAGAACTGTCAGCTCTGGTGGAAGAGCGTCACCACTCCCAAACCCACAGTGAATGCCCCTGGTGGAGGCCACAAAATTCGCCTCACAGACTGAAGCAGTCTACAACATCTGCTGTGGGGCAGATTAACAAACCAGACCCGCAACTTGAATTCCTCTGTCCAGGCCGTGCGGGCAAGGGAGTTCAACCATTGTGAGATGGTGGCAGAATAGGAAGAACCTCCACCATCTCCCACATCAGACCTCCACCATCCTCAAACTCAGGCCTTTGTCACCTGCGGGCAGTCTGCAGAAGGTCAAAGCCACACAGTCCAGTAAACTAACTAATGAAATTTGCTCATTAGGATGCGGACGTTGAAGAGGAGATGACCTGATTTCTTCCTTTTGTCTGCACCTGGATAGTACAAATATTCCTTTGGATATCCGTGGTCTAAATTCAACTTGAGGCAGCTGCAGTTCTGTGTCAATCCTCTCCAACCTCCGTCTTGTCTCTTCAAAGAAACTCAAATTCCAAGCAGAAGACCTTTACTCTTTTGGCTTTAATATTCTTTCGAAAACTGCACAACCATCCAGTGGGACTGTCGGGCGGTGTTGCCTTCTCCTACACCAAACTTTTTGTATAGTCCTGTCATTCTGTCTACCTCCCTTCAGGCTGTAGCTGCGAGAGTCAGCTCTCCCACAAGACTGTGACAATCTGTGCCCTTTATCTTCTCACCTTCTGTCCAGGTTTGTCGTCAGGACCTTGTCAGTCTGATAGAAGAATTCACGACCCTTTTTGTGTAGGGTGACTTTACGGTCACAAATCCTCTTTGGGGTAGTGCCGTACGTCATCCAGAGGTTTGCTAATTGAGGATGTCCTTTCAGATTTGGATTTGTGTGTCTGATCGAGGATCTGCAAATATTCCACTCTTCCAAGGTTGCTTGTGCGTAGATTTGTCGGTTTGTGCCCCTCGCTGGTCTGGGACTATGAGTGGTATGTCCTTGGACGATCTGCACGGAAGTGACATTTCCTGTTCTTTTAAGCCCATATTAACTGAAACCGGCCATCTGTCTCTCAACATCTCAATTATAGAAAGCAAAACTGGAGCTATTTTCAACCACTATTTCAAAAAGAATTCCAGGACACTGATTTTTTTCAGTGTCAGACCACAGAATCACTGGACTAACACCGCGATTCAAGTGTGCATAAAACCAGTATCCAGTGTCTTCCGACATAACTCCAATGCCAAAACACCTGGTTCAATTCAGACTGCCAACACAATTTCAAGTTTCGCAAACGGGCTCAGCGTGGGCTATACCAACGACCTTCGGGTCCCAACGCTAGGCCCATCAGAAAATCCGTGCTAAATCGAGACTCACTTTCAAAATCGTAAACGTCGGGCCTGGAGAACTTTGTAGGCTGACAAGCTAAAACTTTTCAAGAAAAAAGTCTGGAACATCATTAGAAAATCAAAGGAAGAACACCAACCCTCAATTATTTCACTGGAAACTTGTGATGCTCTGATCATGACAAACAGCTGATGCCAATCCTGTTGGCTCCACCATCCACAGAAACTCCTCTTCTTCGAATAAACTGCAGTCTTTTAGAACAAGAGGTTAGAGAGAAATCTTCATACAATTTCAACATCAGACACTTGAACCGTTAATCTTCCTTTTTCAATCGTTGAACTCAAATCAGCTTTACAAACCTGCACTGATTCTGCCCCTGGTCTGGATGACTTTCATTATCAGGTTGTGAAACATTTCAGAAGCTGTCTCCAGCCTCTTCTCCAAGCTATAACCATCTTGGACCAAGGGTTCTTTCGCCCTCCTGGCGGAAAGCCCTGAATCATTCCCATTCCAAAGCCTGGTAATAGGACCTTTCCAACCCTGCCAACTATCGCCCAATTGCTTGACCAGCTGCTCTGTAAACTGAAGGAAAGTTGGTCAACTCCGTCGGTGTGGAAGCTGGAAAAACCGAATGGTCTTTTGGCAGTGAAATCCGTGCGGTTTCCGGAAGTACCACTCGAAGGTTGCCATCTAATCGTTGGAAACACCATCGTTTAGCAATGCCTTTGTTAACAAGCAGCATGTGGTCGCTATCTTTTTGACCGCGGAAATAGGGCGTACGACACCAGTGGGAAAACAGGAGTCCTCATGGACCTGCACAGACTTGGTTTTCGTGGTCACCTGCTTCTGGTCATTCAAAATTTTTAGCGATCGACGTTCAGGTGGTGTTGGCACCACACTCTCTGAATCATGGGCAGGGAGTTGGGTGTTCCTCAGGGAGAATCCTTTCTCCCGCCCTTTTTGCATTAAAATTAATGACATTGTGTCCAATCGGTAAACCTGGGCACCGAGTATCTCTGTTTGTGATGACTTTTGCGCTGTATGCAGTGGAGTTCTTACCACAGTGTACAGCGGTCGATCCCTCTTTGCGTTAACAGAATCCAACTGTGGGACGATGTGAAAACGGGTTTACCTTCTCCGTACAAAATCCGTCAATTCATTTCACAATTTCGTCGATTCTTTGAGATCCTGAAATTCGTCTAGACAAGTCACCATTCCAGTTGTAAAGATGCCAAATTCCTGGGAGTTATTTTTGGCCAAACACAAACTTTCTCAGCACATCAAAAAACTCAAAATTTTGCCAGAAAGCTCTGAATATTCTGCGGGTCGTAGCGCACACCGACTGGGGGCTGATAAGGAAACTTTGCTGCGACTCTACAGAGCCTTGGGTCCGTCAAACTAGACTACGGTTGTGCCGTGTACGGCTCCGCAAAGACCCTCTTACCTCTAACTCTTGGACCTTCCCCATTCAAGGGCTTCGTCTCTGTCTTGGAGCGTTTCCGCACACCCCTGTGTACAGCCTGTACGCAGAGGCGGGTGAACCCTTCATTGTCCAAACCGCAGGCTGAAACTGTCTTTGAATTTATTATATCCGACTGTTCTCAGAAACCGCAGGAATCTTGCTATGACTGAGTCTTTTGTCTTCGTTTCAAGGAGTTTGAAAATCAACCGAAATAGTATGGATACGCTCCGTTTAGGTCTTCGTCATGCTCCAGCTCACGTGCGGATTGCAGGTCTGACTCACGAATCAGGAGTGTGTCAGATTTTCTAAGTTCCGGGATCAACCTCCGTGGACCTTCTTCACGCCAGAGATTCATTCGATCTTGCAGCTTTTCGCAAAGAGGTTACCAGCTCTATGGCGTACATGGCTTTGTATGCTGAGATTCTGTTCCAAATTCCCATCTATCAAAAAGTTTTCACTGACGGTTTCCAAGTTGAAGAGGGAGTGGCTGTGCAGCTACTGCCTGGGGCTCCTTTCAGATACTGTTGAAACATTTTCATTCAGATGTTCGGAATAATTCTCGCTGAAAACTTACTGCTTGGTTTTGTGCTTTGAAGATAATATCACAATTTCGAAGAGGGACTTTGGTTCAGGCGGAATTCGCTGTCAGCTTTGGAGGCTATATGCTGGCCGCAACCTTTCAGCATCCTCAGAACTTTTACTTTTTTTGAACCTTTTTAGCAAACTTGAAGGCGGCCGTTACAACATTATCTGGCTTGGGTTCTGGTCATGTTGGGCATCGGCGGGAACGAAATGGTTGATCGTTTAGCCAAGAACGCACAAGGAGAAACTGTCCCAAAACATTTTATCCCTGCTAGACGGTACCACCAAATTAACGATTTGTGAGAGACTCTGGCAGGAGGATTGGAACACACAGTGACTAACAAAAACTCTTTCAGACCGTCACAAACCTTAAGGATTCCTCCCATCCACGTCGGGAGGTCGTAAGAGGAAACGGTTCTTGTGCGTGCACACGGCCATTAGTATCTTTACCCATGCTTCCCTTTTAAAGAGTGAAGAAGCTACGTGGTGCATTCATGTCATGCGGCCACTCACAATGAATCATGTTCTTTTAGGGAGTGTGGGACTTGCACGATGTGAGACACAATCATTTTACGGCGGAGTCCCTGAGATCAGTTCAGGGATGTCCCGCCCCCCTTCCCCCCCCTGACGTGTTCTTGAGTGTTGAGAGAGATTAACATTTTTTATCTGGATTTAAGGATTTTTCGGCAGAAGATTTGTACAAACTTTCTGGTGCGTTTGTAGAGATGTCATTTACAAGATGTGTGAAAGGTTTTTTTTTTTTTTGTTTTAATGACTGGTGAGTGATTTTTACTGGTGACAGCCCTGATATGGCCTTTGCGGTCGGCTGGGCTATAAGCAAACATTATCTTATCTTATCTTATCTTAGCTTGCTTGGCAAGTTGGTGTTTTTGCCATAATAAGGAAGCGTCAGATGCAAAGTTATTTCCAGTTATTTGTACTGAGAGTTGGTCTGAATTAGTCTGTACCAATTTAAATAGATGGGCACTTTGGGTGTTTTTAGGTGTAAATATCAATACTTTGTCTTGTGTACATTAATTTTCATCCCCAAGTTAAACAATATTTATTCATAATTCTGTCAAGCTTGTTTGAAGACCTTCTTTGTTTTAGATAAAATAACTAGGTCATCTGCATACATTAAAATGATATAGGGGTCTTTTCATCAGTATGCAGGATATCGTGTTCCCAAATATACTTTGGAATATCATTTACGAGATATTAAATAAAGTTGGACTAAGAACATTTCCTTGTAAGACTCCTTTACGTACGTTTATGTTACGGGATAGACTTCATTTGTTTTTGGGCATATTTTGGAATTTTTCATACATGTTCTTAAGTAATCTGTAACAGTTTCCCTGTATGCTATTCATGTATTTTTAAGAAAGTGCCTCATTGCCAAACGTTATCGAACGCTTTTCAAAGTCGTAATGCAAACATAAAGGCGATTTTTCTGCTTTTCATTATATCTATCAACAATTTTCTTAACCACATTAGATGATTGATGTCTTTGTCTTGCGAAAGAGCTTGTTCTGTAGTAGATGATTTTCTTCCAAAAAGTTTTGTTATTCAGGCGATTTATATATGGCGAACAAATTACTGAGGAGAGTTAGGTTAATTGTGATACCTCGATAATTTGAAGGATTGAAGGATCTCCTGTTTATGAATGGGGAACAATTTATTCCCTCTTCCATGCTTCAGGATATGCTCCTGGAGTAAAAATACTTTGAAATAAAGTTCTAAATTATTACCTGTCTCGGTGTAAACTGGTTTTTATTATTTCATATTAATCCCATCTTTCCAGCGCTTTTTTGTTACGCATATTTTTTGATACATCTAAAAATTTCTTTAGATATATTGGCAGCTTCAATCCAAGAATCCTGGAGATGACATCGACTATTATAGCTCTCGCTCGAGCATTTTGTCGCCACAATGTGGCTCTGTGTTGTGGTTTTGTGTGCGCTGTGTTGACTGACTTGCGCCTGTAACACTATTTACCCTCACCTCTGTCTACACCTTCGCCCTGCACTTTGTAACCTCCGCGTCTAGCCTCTTTGGCTACTCACTTTTACGATCCTATGGTTATTTCGTTTGAGAATCTGCTTATGTAATTGTCTTATGTTTCCACACATTGTTTGGATCTTGTAAAATATGATTCATTCAGACTCTGAACTAATCTGTTTCATATAAATCTTTTTCTTCTTTTCAAACAAACGTTTGTTTATTTTCATTTTTGTGAAAGTACTTTTCATGTAATGTTTTATTTTGTGGATTCTTGTCAGTGCATTTCTTAAAGATTTTAGATCTCGTCTTCGAATATAGCCGTCTTGTTCAAACCATTTTTTTGGAGCGTTTGCTAGATTTTCTTTTTGTTATAAGCTTATGTCGTATAATGCCATTTTTGCAGCATTCTTTATTGTATTGGTAAGGCTTTTCAAAAACAAGAGGGGCTAAAATAAACTGTGATTGGTTCATCAATATGATTTTTATATCTTCTTGTAATGATTCACTAATTTGTTTGTTTTTTTTTTAAAGCTGATACAGAAAAGCATCAGCGGAGTTTGCATCCCAGCAAAATTTTACTTATTTCTTCTTTTGACCATAGTTTGCTTGTATAAAATGTGCTCTTACTGAAATAACTCTGTCTTTTGTTACATTTTTCATTATAAGGTAGATATAGTGTCATATGAGTGGACAATGATCTGAAAAATGGTTTAGGTCCATAACTTTCATTTCAAACTTATATTTTGTGTAAGTTCTTCTGAACATATAAAGTAGTTACACACTACTACCTTGTGTATATGCAAGTGTATTTTCTTCCAAAAGCACCCAGTGTCCTACCATTTCGAATAAGGAAGGCTGTTGTCCGTACACAATGTTGATTAATCTCTTACATTTTTGTGAACAACATGGTCCATTAGAGCTTCTACATGTATGTTTTATTAATTTGATTGTAGTGACCTGGGATATAAAACAATCATGATTGAGTCTATTTTCCGTATAATCTATCAATTGTTCCACAAGTCCTAGGCTTTTTTTAAAAAATCGCCACAAATAATATGTGCCTTTCAGCGATAATGTTCTATTATTCATTTTTGATAGTTTATCCCATATTCAAATCCGCATTATTTCTACCATATGATGAGTATTTGGGGTATATTTCAGCAACATATGTAAGAGTTTTCTCTGTTTTGTCTACATTTGCGTATAGACATCCAAATATATCTCCATTACTTTGTTGTAAAAATTTTGACTTGTTCTTATTTTCATGATTTTACAAAGCTGAAATCCCTCCTGAAGCCTGACAACGCATTCTTGTGTTGTTCCCGACAATAGTTGAATCCAGGTGCAAAGTGTGAGAAAATGTATATTTTTGTGTCTTATATGTTAGATGAGTTTATTCCAGGAACACTATATCATTGATTTTGTTTTTTTGAATTACTACTGCCTAGAGTCTTTGTATTTGTTTGTCTTATATCCCATTCAATGTTTCTATAAAACCATTAGTATTCCTGAGAGGATACTTATTTTTCTCTTCCCATACTGTGCTTAGTTATGTAACGTGGTTGCTATGTTACTAGCAGATTTATAAGTGGTACTTTTTCTTCATTACGTTTTTTCTTACATCAAAATTAATTAATTAATTCGTCATTTAAGTGGGTCACTGATTACAATCGTGTTCTGTTGATATTTATTTAGTTACTTATTTTAACTTGTATTTTTCCATATATATTATGTCCGCTTTCACTTTGAGCTCTTGGTAAAAAACGCTAGTCCTCTTTCTTCTTAGCGATGTACCGCGGGTTGGAAAGTCATTGTTGTGCATCGGGCTGGTTTATTTGAACTTTCGTGGTGGAGTGTAGTCGCTTCATCCATACATTTCCCATAATGTGTAATTACGATTTGCATAGTGCTTGCATCTAGACCTGTACATAATTCTGATGATTAGTGTAGCTGTTTCTTTTTGTGCTCTCTAGTCAAATGATCATTGTTCCATTGATCCAAGTTGTGTATACTGGGATGTGTTGATTCTCCTTCGTTGCCGTCCATTCTGTTGTCTTGTTGTCACGTTATCCTTGAATTAAGATGAATGATTCGTCCTTCTTTTATCCGTCATCTCTGTTGATAGTAGTTTCACTCTTTGTTTGATATTCTGTTCTTTCCGTACAGGTCAATTTTTATCGTATTGTTGGCTAGCATCTTCTCATATGCCAGTCAGTTTATTAATCGTCGCCGACGGCACAGTCTTCATTACCCCTTGATAGCTGTTCTTCGTTATTTTGTCTCGTTTTTGTTGACGAATTTTCTCCCTTGTAGTGTGGGTATTCAAGGTTGCATTCCTGGTGGTACCTATCAACTTGTCTTTCTCCATAGAGTCGTTCTTTCTTGCGAAAACCAACTCTTGGGAAGATATCTTCTTTGTGTTTTCTTTTCATTTCTCCAAAATATCAGACCTCACGATGTTGTTTCCCATTGTTGTTCACATCACATCCTTGTTCTTTGCCTTGTTGCGCAGTTTTCTTTGTATGAGTATCTTCATTGCTTTGTTTGTTTTCTTTCTCTTGAGTGTTCAATCTCATAATTGTTTCGTTGCTGTGGTTTTCTTTCACGTGTTGGTACTCTGCTTTATGTCTTTGTTGTTCTGACGTCTTCCTTCCTATGCATTCTAAATTCATTGTGATGACTAGAGTGGGTTTATGGCAGATGGTCTTTATCATTTGCTGCAGTGTTCTTCATGCAACTTGCAGACTTCTTAGTCTTGAGTGAGTTGAAGCTGAATGGCATGCATCTTCTTTGGCAGGGTCAACATAGGTCGTTCATGGACATGTTCTTTCTTCATTTCTTTGCAGCTTTCCAAATCTGTATTCAGGTTGTTCAATGTTGAGTTTTCATTTGTTCATTCGCTGTAAAGCTTTCTTATTCTTTGCGAGTCACGCGACTTCTATTCTTAATGTTTCTTTTTTGATGGTTTTTCCCACAGATATTGTTCTAAGAGGCGTCAGGCCAACTAGCCGCAATGATACTGCTCCTTTTGGTTTGGGTGGAAGTTGTCTTGGTGATGCTATTTGCGGATAGATGTGGTCGTGTCATGAATGTTGTGTTTTCCAAATCATGCAGTTCTGTCACCAGCAGAGCATTGAAATGATAGACTCTTTTTTTGCATGAATTGTTCCGATTTCTTCAAGGATTACTCACTACTATATGGGTAGAAGGTTTTTACTTTTGAACGCAGTTTCCCTCACAGCACTTGCTAGCTGTTGATGCTGTTTGAGGTCACCATCGTTTAAGTCATTCACTCCGATTGTGTACTATACAGTCTGGAGGAAGGGAAAGTTTGTGAATGTTATCTTGCAACTTTCTGCTGTTGTTGCTGATATATGTCGACGTTAAATCCGTATGAAATGTCCAAGTCTCTTTCTGGGTCAAACTCCTGAAAGAACAGAGTCATGCAAGGTAGTTACTGATGGAAGCAGAGCTCGAGAGTGTGACGATTTTTGTTTTTTGTTCGCTGGAAACATCAATTTCCACCAGTGTGTTGAGTCACTGCGTTTCTCAGTTTCAACATTCTGAGCTTTCTGACCACTACTGTCATCCCACTGTCCTCAACCCACAGGAGTATTTTCTTTTCCTTCTGATTTTTTCCATCTGCAAAATTGTTTTTTTGCCATTATCGGGAGGAAAGAGGAATGTGGATTTTATATTTTCTTTGTTAGTGGAACAGTATTCAATTCATTTTGCATGTTTTTTCGTTTGGATCTGATTGGTGCATTTTGGGAATCCCAGAGCTCTGTGCTATTGTAGATGTCTGTAAGATTTTCTGACCATCACGTCTTCCGTTTGTGTTTCTGTGTCCCTGCTGTTGATGTTAACATCATCATCTTGTTTCGACAAGCCCTCTTTTGACATGTAGAAGGTATCTCATGGGAATGACTTTCCGCATCAATAGTCTTTGATTTTGACTTTGTTTTGGTGTTTGAGCAGAGAATCTGTAGTTTTGAGTTTTCGTTGGTAAGATTTGGCCTTTCAGGTGTTTGTCTACTCTTGACGATCACGTCTTCTGTTTGTGTTTCTGCATCTCTGTTGTTTGCTGGTGATCTTCTTGTTGAGTTGACATTTACGGTTCTTCTCTGTTTGGTAATTTTGTCCAGTTTGTCTATCATCTGCATTAGCTCAGCTTTTTCATGTGACCGAATGTCTCCTATTTGCGAAGCCAAGCTGCATACTGCAGATTCTAATTTTTTTTAGGTTTGACGTCATAATGGTGTTTTGACACGTCAGAAGTTGTTCTATGGAGATAACGTCACTGTTGTTTTCTTCTGGTTCTTTAATCTTTTGTTTTGGTGTCGTTTCTTCTCGTTCTTTTGTCTTTGTCGTTTCTCTGTCCTGTGCGACTGTTGTTTCATTGTCACTGTCAAAGCCTATGTCTGTGACTGGCTCATGAATGCCTGCAGCTTTCAGAGCCGCCGTGGCCTGCTCACGAGTGTCATAAGCCTTGTGGGCAGCCTGGGCGAAGCCAGTAACTGATTTGCTGGCATCGTTCCACGAACTAAAAATTCCAACTTTACGGCCTTTACTTACTGCGTAAAATTTGTCGCCTTTTTTCTTTGAAGCTTTGATGCCATCTGATGATCGTAGAACTTGTCTAAACCACTAGAACCTTTGATAAACTAGCACAGTTGAGATCGGCGTCCTGCCATTGCGTTGCTAACCGGAAGTATGTGTGTGTGTTTGTGTGTATGTGTGTGTTTGAGTATGTGTGTGTGCCTGCATGTGTGTTGTGTGAGTGAGAGAGAGAGAGAAATCTTGTGTGTGTTTTTGAATGACTGAGAGGGGGGTGGAAGGAGAAGGGAGGTGCACCCCAGGTGTATTTCAGTTGGGACTTTTACCCTCACTGTGACTTTGTTGTCTATAAGGTGAATCGGGCCTTTGCTGATGAGGGAATGCCACATTGTGTGTTTTTATGACACCATATATATATTATATATTCATTGTTGTTATTCTTACTGTGATTATTACTATTACTAACATTATTATTATTAGGATTGGTTTCATTATAAACTTTTAATTTGGAGATGATTAATGGAATAGGTACCCTCAACATGAGTCTTATTGATCTTTAGGATGTCTATGGCAAAGCTGTTTTAAACGTTAGTAAATAGTTCTGCTGCGTATGTTGTTTTTGTGAAAGACAGGTTGGGTTTTTTTTATGTACAAATGGCCATTTTTTTCTTTCTGTATGTGGTTACGGCCCACAAAGGGCCTTGTGAGGTATGATGGGTGATGACGCCATTGACACTGAAACTGTGATAAACACAGCAACTTTACTGTGGCCACTGCTGTGTTCCTGGCATTTGTTTCATGCCAGTGTGTGCACACGTGTCATGAATATAGCACACACAGTGTCAGTTACTGCAGTGTTTGTGACGTGTTCTTGTTATAAATGTGTATATGGTTGTCATGCGCATTACATACACAGTGTTTATTGCTGCATTGTTCTTGGTATGTTTTTGTAATGAATTTATATATGCTTGTCTGGAACATTACATACACACTGTGTCACAAGTGGAGTGAGGGGCGCCAGTAAATAGGTCTGTTAAATATATCTCTTGGATGTCTGAAGGCGTGTAAGTTGTTTGTGTATTTTATTAAACCTTTCTTTCACTCACTCACACCACCCTACAACATCATAGCACAAACAGGAATTTAGCAAGGAGTGTACATTTAATGAGAAGATGGAAATATTTTATAGCACATGAACAATCAACATGTAATTGTAAACTAATTTGATTATATCAACATGTGTGTACACTCACACTCCCTGGTAGGCTGGAAAAGAATTCATGGCATCACTTATGACAATACAATAACAACAACTACAAAAAAAGGATTTCTAACATTCTCAAAGATAATTATCATTTGAGTCTTTTGAGATGTGAATTAAGTCCTGCTGGAATTTACATCGCTGGTCAGGTGTGTTGCTGTCCAAGCTGGGCTGGACTTGCACACACACACAAAATTCACTCTGAACTCAATTTTGGACGCTTTGATGGTAGTCCACACAATACCACTTCTGAGACTGGGCGCAGAAGAAGACAGCTGGTCCCACACCTGCAACTGGGCACAGGGGAAACAATAACAACCAAGGAAGAGAATTTTTTCTACCATGGGTGAAACAATATTTTCAGTAAACAAATGAGATAATTTTTTTCTGTTAAACTAAAAGTTACAATAGAAACAAGGGGGGAAACTTTTTGTGTTACAGTGAAAGAACAATGAACAAGAAATTTGTTTTCTCCCATGGTAAAGCAATAAGAAACAAGGGAGAGAACTTTTTCTTCCATGGTGGAGCAGTAACGAAGAGAAATAAGGGAGTGAGTTTTTTCTCCCATGGTGAAACAAACTCATGCCCATCACTCTACATTAATGCCGCTGGTAGCGTCATTCACCTAGCACACAGGCAGACAGGGGGCCCACAGAACAAACCAGGGCACTTCCCACTCAAAGGAAATTCTGAATTTCTCCCCATACCCTGAGATGATACAGACATATAGCAACGTCTACCTGCTTCTCTTCAGATTCCTTTCCTGTACCTGAGCTAACACAGGCACACGGCAATGTCCCCCTACCTCTCATCTCATTCCTATACTCTGAACTGATACAGACACAAGCAACGTCCCCCAACCTCTCATCTCAGTCCTATACCCCGAACTGATACAGGCACAAGCAACATATCGCGCTCACTCTTCATATTCCCACACCCCGAGCTGACGAAGGCTTCATATATCCCAAGCTGACACAGACACACAGAAACATCTTCCTGCCTCTCTTCACATTCTAAATATCAAACTGACACAGACACACAGAAACATCTTCCTGTCTCTTCACATTCTAAACATCAAACCGACACAGAAACGGCAACATCTCTCTGCCTCTCCAGATTCCTGTTGCATAATCAGAGCAGACACAGCACATGCAACGTCTCTCTGTGTCTTTTCAGATTCCGTTCATTCCATCAGAAAGAGAAGAAGACCAAGTTCACATCTGCAGTTAATCTGGATTCAGAGAGCCCTAGAAATAAGTAGAATATAAAAAGGTTTACCATGATTCCAAATCAGTGTAGATATATCTGAGTCTTGTTAACTGCATGTTGGATATTAAGGTGACAGATTCGAAGTCCTTCTTTGCATGGCCATGCAGACTGTTTTTTGCTCATTTCTAGTTGTGTACAGATGTGATGATAATAGGAAACGATGATTTTGCATGTTAACTGACATTAAGGTTTGTATAAACAAGGAGCACATTAAGATCACATAAAAAGAGAGGGAAAATGGGGCTGGTTTACACATAGTAACAACTTTTAGGAAACCAGAATCATATGAGAAGACAAGAAAATCTTCACAGTATATGTCCATAAACTCCTCGGTCAGATGGTATACTTATAGATACTCTTTTCTGAAATGAAAATATACACTCGCTCATGAAGGAAGCACTTCTAAAGCAAAATTACAATTAAGGGGATAAAAGAAGAGGAAAAAGAGTAAAATAATACTTAAGACAAAAAAGCAAGGAACCAACAACTCAAAATGGAAACAAGTGAAAAAAAAAAAAACAGAAAAAAAAGTCACACACACAAATACACAAGTCAGTAGCTGCACTTTTATTCAAATTATTGCCTCACTTGCAGTTAACGGCAGTTTTTTTTAGAAGTCTCCTGCGACACAGGTTTTGTTCAGTCTCTTTTCTATAAGGCTCAGTCTTGCACTTTTATGAAGTCTTGTTATACGTTGTTCAAGCCCACTTAGTTATCAATCAGCACTGCCGGTGTTACAGAGAATATTGACTCCATAGAAATTTGACTCCCCGGTTCCTTTTTCTCCGGAGAAAAATGAACCGTTCAGTTTTCTACAGGTTTTGGAGAGAATATTGACTCCTGTAGAATATTGACTCCCATGGTTACGGAGAATGTTGACTCCCATAGAAAAATGACTCCTGTGTCAATTTTGTTGCAGTTTGCAAACTCTGGTAAGTTTTCAGCTCCGTTTGTCTGTCACAGTGTGTGTTTGTATGGCAGTACGCAAAAAAACAAAAAAAAAAGCTGTTTTTCGTAAACTGCTGGATGGATCTTGAATTAACTCGATGGATTGCTTGTACATGTTTCACATTCATCACTCTCACAAGAAAGATCAGGTCTGTAGGTCAAAGGTGAAAGTCACTGGTCACGTTAATTTTCCTTCGTAGCTGTTTCTCTGGGATTTTTCGGAAACTATTGGACAGATCTCAACGAAAGTTGGTGGGTTAGTTGCTATCCACAATTATCACCTTCACAAAAAGAAAAAAAGGGTTTGTGACTCAAAGATCAAGGTAGCAATGGCCACGTTAATTTTTCTTCACAGCTGTTTCTTGGGATTTATAAAATGGATCTAAAGGAAACTTGGTTGGTTCATTGTACTTTACAACCATAAACCTCACAAGAAAAATAAATAAAGTCTGTGAGTGAAAGGTCAGATCACTCTGGCCATGTTAAATTGCGCGTATGGGCATGTGCTGGCATGTAAAGCAGCTTTTATAATTGCAAGTGTGTGCGTGCGTGCGTGCGTGCACGCGCGCGCGCGTGTGTGTGTGTGTGTGTGTGTGTGAAGATTGTCATGCAGCTGAACAGCTCTTTTAGATGGGTTCCTTCCAAGTGATAGTACTGTTGCTTTAAATCACATATCAAGCAGGCTGTTCCTTGAGCAGTACATATGCCTAAGATAACCTGGACCCAGAAAAAACACCCAATCGGACTCAGAGCTCATTTTTAGGGAATTATTTGGTTATTTAATTTTTGATTGATTAATTATTATCTGGCGTAGTTTTGATGCCAAGTGTAAAATGTAGCCAATGGTATATTTTTGGGACTTTAGCTAGAAGTCTAACGTATTTATTTGGTCAGTTTAATCAGTGTCATTCTCTAATGTTTCATTCGTCTGACTGACTTATTGTTGGAAATAATATTGCTATTGACAAAGATGGAATGGTTGTGTATCTGTGAATTGGGATCTCGTTGGCTAAAGTGTATTGTGACAGTGTAATGTATGTGTGCCGCAGCCTGGTTGATGTGGTCGCGTCGACGTACATGAACTTTTGTGTTTTATAATATGTGTGTGTGTGTGTATGTGTGTGCGCGCGAAACATGAATTTGCAGCCGTGTGTGTCTGTATGCGTACGTGTGCGTGTGTGCTGGCGTGCACATTGCATGTGCGTACGTGCGGCTCTGCATAGCAGCACCAGCAGCAGTAATAACAGTGGTTTGTGTTGTTGGTCTCGTACAAGATTCATCTTTGTCTTGGCCGATTCCTACATCCAAAATTCGTACAGACAGAGAGATAGACAGACAACTAGCTAAAGAGACAGAGGTTGCTGTGGATTTTCAATTTGGTTTGGACTTCAAGACTACATTCACTGTCTAATAAAAAGCAGGTGAGAAAGTTTCCTGGCTTTATTTTGCCTTTCATACACGAAAAAAAAAGTTTTTAATGTGTGTGTGTGTGCACGCGCACGCCTGCACGCGCGCGCGGCGCGCGCGTGTGTGTGTGTGTGTGTAAAATATTAGGATTAACTCATTAAAGCAAATCTATCCATGGTAATGGTCACAAGGTCACGACGAACAGATTTTGGTGTCTTTTCAGAGTGGCAGTGCAAAGAATAAGTGCCGCACGCAGTTGTGAACTGTCTGGGCCTTCCGTCTTGTTAGCATGACACAATAATTTATACTTCACTTTACTTTCGTGACGTTGTTTGTAGTAGCAAACGAAGATGGTGTGGCTCGAAACTTCTCAGAATTATGGTGTTTGAAATCTGTGCCAGTTTTGCTGTTTATAGACTTTGTGATTTTTCAACAGTTTAATTGACAACACATGTAAGCTAACGCAAAAACGCGTGTCAGAAAGAGCAAAGAGCTTTGTCCAAAGAAAAAAGTTGTTTGTCTCTGGTCACACGACCCTACCTAATTTTCCCTGCCGACCTAGACTTATTCTTTATTCTCCTAACACACACACACACACACACACACACACACAGCAGTCAAGCTTATATCGAAAGTCGTTTTTGTGGAAGACCTATTTACCATGCTTTTGGAAACTACAGAAAATTGACGCTGGCAGTGACATACTTTTGGTTTAGCTGTAAGTGTACGCCAGGATTTCAAACACAGTTTGAGTCGTCCGTCTCCTTCTGAGCAAAACCTTTCTCTTCCAGCAAAGTAAGATTTTGTCGTTTCTGTTATGAAAAAAAAATCTTTAAAAAAAAAAAAATCTGCCCTACCCAATTTTTTCAGGCATGTTACCAGAAACAAACAATACTTTTTTGCCTTTGGCAAGGGCTGCGTTGTTTAGCAGAGTAGTATTATTATCCCGGGTCTACTTGTAAAGTACTATTGGTTAAAAAAAAAAAAAAAGGGGGGGGGGGGGGGGGGCAGGGAGGGGGGATAGATAGCAAAGACATCAACACGCAGAAAAAATAGAATGGATGATCATTGCATTTATATCTTGTTCACCCCAGGTGGCCGCCGTGTTGATGGGCGTGGGCACGGAGTAGCGCTTCGTCCCTGTCTTCTTTGGAAAGAACTCGCAGACTGTCGCCTTGTCGATTTCTGTAAAACAGATCGTTGCTCTCAGAAAAAAAGAATTCTTGCTGTCTCTCGAAAATTTCTTTTTGTTGTGTCAGAACTTTTTTTTAGCCTAATTCTGTCTGGTATGATCTTTTCTCCGATGTACTTCTTCAGTTAAATCTATCTTCGCATCCATGTCGTTCAGAGACCAATCTCAAACTGAACCGCGAGAAAACATTGTCGGAAATTTATTCGCCAATAATTCATCATTCGAATGTTCAGTTCATACTCAAGCCAGATTATAATGAACCCTCGTTGCATTGCATTTGCGTAGCAACACTGACTGGATTGTTTGGTAGATCCGGGCATTAGTAGATCTGCACAGCATTATAGGTCTCCATGTCGATAGATCTATGTATAAACTTATTTTATTACTGAGTTTGTAAATGCACAGTTTCTGCAGGCTTTTGTCGGGTTTTGATTGATTTTTACTTTTTAAACTTCATTTATTTCATGTTTTGGCTTGCTTGTTCTTATGTATTTAGGGTATGTGTGCTTGTATGTCCTGTGTGTGAGTAGGGATGCTGAATGGTTCTCAAAAATTGGACGAAGTCCAGACCTAGTCAAACATCGACCCCGGATCCCTTTTAAGCATATTTTATAGTAGAGATCTATCGACCTGCAACATCCTGCACGCTGCCAAACTGTCAAAATAATAATACAGGAGACCTGTTGATGCAGAGATCAACCAACATAACTGTACCCATCCCGCATGTACCCGAGCCAATAGTTTGGCTAGTTTATTTCAGATAGGCATATTTTTTCAAAACACATGCAAGCTTCCAATAATGAAAGTTTACTGCCAATTGATAACTTTTCCTCAAAAACACACCCTTGTAACATTTAATGAACTATCATTTCGTGTAAAAAAAAAGAAAAAAAAAGATGAACTATCATTCGTGAAACATAGTCTGAAAATCTTATTGATTACTACATAAAAATTCTTTTATTCCTTTTTTCAAAGCTCGGTTGCTTAAACTTTTTGGCTTGAGCATAAAACTGACCAGCTAATGCCTTTGGGCCCTGTCGGCGTGTTTTGAAGTCCTGCGACATGTTCCCGTCTTTATCGTAACTTCACAGTCTGAAAACGGATGTCGTTTTTAAGCCGACAAACGAAGCTGTGCTCCTTGCAATTTGCCGCATGTCAAGACTTTGACCAGAGACCGCAATAGCGGTCATTATCTATTCGTTTCTACTTAATATCGTAGTAACAATCTGCCCTTAAACAGTGATAGTTGTATAAAAAGCAGCAGCGTCAGCAATCAAACAAACAAAAAAAAATCCACCCAACAACAAAAGTGATGATGATGAGATGTTTACAGGCGCAGCTCCAAATGAATTTAGCCCAAAGCGCCGTGTGCTAACCCAAAACGCACGCTCACCTCAACTGTGCATTCCACAAAAAAGACAATTATAAGACATACTACTACTACAATGTAATCATAATAGATAATTTTGAAATTCATTGACTGAAACAATCTACAAATTAATTAACCAGTGTGTTTAAAAGAAAATATTGGGATTGGATGAATGATTATCAAGATACGTATATATACTTACAATCAAACATAGTAGCAACTAAAATTGAACAGGAGTCATTTTTCTACGGGGGTCAATATTCTCCGTAACCATGGGAGTCAATAATTTTACAGAAGGAGTCAGTATTCTCGGTAGAATATTGACTCCAAAACCTGTAGAAAACTGAACGGTTCATTTTTCTCCGGAGAAAAAAGAAACCGGGGAGTCAAATTTCTACGGAGTCAATATTCTCCATAACACCGGCACAAGGTGAAAAGTTTCACACACACAAAACACACAACACACACGTTTATAAGGTTATTGAGATTAAAACATCACAAGCTTATTTTGTACTGGAAGGAAAAACGTGGTAAGATGTGATGAAAATCACATGGCATGTTTGTAACAATAGGCGAGGTCTTGTACACCACAGTAAGTACTTTGGTTTACACTTCGTGGTGCAGTCTTCTGTCACAGAGGTGTGCTTTTGATTCATTTTTGATCCACGGAATCAGAACTAATGGTACAAGTTAACGGTTCATCTACATACATACACATACAGATGAGAGTGTTCATGCAGGCGTGCTCACACGCACACACACATTCAAACACACACATACACAGAGCACACTCATACAGAATACACACACACACAGAGACACACAGACACACACACACACGTTAACGGTTCATACGGCACAAGTTAACAGTTCATACACATACATACAGATGTGAGTGCTCTCGCATGCATGCTCGCGTGTGCACATACACACACACAGAGACACACGCAAATATGCACACATGCAAACAGAGCACACTCATACAAAACACCCCACACACACTTACACCCCCCCCCCCCCCCCCCCCCCCCCAAACCCCTTCCAAGCACACACTCGCCCTGAAAACACAAACTGCAACCCTTTGTAAGAATTACACCCGTGGCCATACAAATGTATTAGAAA
Source organism: Conus ventricosus (assembly GCA_018398815.1). NCBI lineage: Eukaryota > Metazoa > Mollusca > Gastropoda > Neogastropoda > Conidae > Conus > Conus ventricosus. The sequence goes on from JAFLJL010015506.1 coordinate 54,919, forward strand.
CATTCATGCACACTCGCACACACACTGAAACCTGAAATCAGAAGTGTGGGGGAAGCACGGAGTGCTGAGGGTGTACGAAGAGTGGTAAATACCCTGGATGATGTGAAGGAGACATGGTCCGTGGAAAGTAACAGAAGGGTGGAGGAACGGGCAGGAATGGGGTCGGGACAGACCTGTTGTATCAGGGAGATGGGGGAAGAGCACACTCGCCAGGCGGCACACATAGCCAACGGTCATGGGGCAGCAGAGCGAGAGGCTGGCTGAACGTTCTTGTGGTCACTTTGTGTACGCACAAGCAAGCTGGTCTTGGAGGGGCTTCCTGGAGGGTGAACGGGGAGAGCGAATGAGAAGTGTGTAAACCTGACGGGAGGTTTGGGAATTCTGAGATGGTGAATGGGGGAGGGAGGAGAGGGGATCTGGGACGTCGTATGCTGTTGGTAGCACGAGATGTGTGGCATGCAGAGGTGGGTAGGAGGGCCTGTCATCTAGGGGGAAGAGGTTTTGAGTCACACATTCCACTCCCTTCCTGCTGGGTTGTAGTACAATGCCAGTCTCGGGCACCACGCTGAGTGGTGAAGGTGGCACAATGGTTGACGAATTGAATCCCCATTGCTGAACAGACCTTCTGAAGGTAGTCGTTGATGGGGTGGATGATGGTGTTTAGAGGGTGCCGCCCCTGGCCGGGATAATCGCAGAGGCCTGAAGCTGGGCTTTGGGGAAGACCGGTGGCACTGCACAATGAGCTCTCGGCACTGCTGCGTTGATATTGCACTGGCTGGCTGTGATTTGAGCTCGTTGCAGTCACTAGCCCCCACATGGAAGGTAGCCTGCATCATGGTGTGGGTTGGCGTCTGCTTTGTTAGCCACGCAGTCAGGCTGGTGACTGTCAAATCGTCAGAACACTCTACCTGAGCGCTGGCCCTAGGGATATCAATACCTCTCAGGGTGCAGTCACTCAGCAGTATTGTAGTGGTCCGTCTCCCAATGGAAACCTGAAGAGGGTGGTGAGGGACACGTTGGGGGGATAATTTTTTTGGGAGAGGCGTCTTCTCACAAAGGGGAGATGGCTGGATATACGAGTCGGAGGATTTCTCACATAGGGGGGATGGGTTGTCCTGTATTTTGTCACTGTGTGTTGTGTTATTAGGGCTGAGGGGGGGGGGGGGGGGGGGGGAGGGGGGAGTGCATCCTGTATGCAGTGTGCAGTGAGAGAAGGTGGGGTGTTTTGTGTCTGGGGACGATGGAGAGGTTGCTTTTGTTTGGTGGCAGAGGAGCTGGAATCTGATTTACATTTAGATTTTTTATTGGTTGTTATGTTCTTGTGAGAAGATGACTTGTCATTGGCAGGTGAAGGCATGTGACTGAGTTGTGTAGATAGAGCATCAATTTCTATTTTGAAGGTCTGTCTGGTTTCCTGTAGTGTTGACCTGAGGGCAGAGATTTCGTCACGGAGGGACTGAGTGATCCTAAGGAATTCTTCCTTAGGCACACAGTTGTCATGACTACAGCTACAATTTGTGGGACTGTTGTCAGTGTTGGTGTCAGTCCCTTTCACTGAGCTGTCACAAACGTCTGTGTTGTTTGACGTAGTAACTGTGATGTTGTTGTCGTTCGTCACACAGATTTTGCTCATGGGGCCATTAGCCTCTAGTATCTCGTCTGAGTCAGTTGCTGGGTGGTTGTCATCAGCTGTCACTGACTTGTTGTCTTCCCTAGTGTCAGTCTTTGTTGTTGATGTGCTGTCTTCCGAATGATTGTCAATGTTATCTGCTAGGGTTACACTGTCCGTTGTGATAGTGAAAGGGGTTCTAATGCTTGTATTGTCTACAGCTGGTCTACTGTCATGAAAGGGATAGAGTTGATGATGTTTTCTACCACAAGGATGGATGGTGATGTAGGGCGAATCACTATATGGTCATCGAGGAAAGGTAGAGAAAGGAGGGTCGTGGTGTGTGGGATGGACATGGGGAACAGAACACAGGCGCTTGAAGAATTGCAGGGTGTGGAGATGGAAGAGAACATTCCTGCTTCTTTTGAAGAGGGGCGGCTCATGCTCCAGCTCCATTGGGTGCTGTGTGGGTGTGTCTGTCCGAGTGGTGAGAGCTGCACAGCGCTTCTGCGGTGTTCACTCACTGTAGTGACAGGGAGGGCAGCGGAGACTGGTCGGTAGTGTGTTGAGGCTGGTGTCGTGGTCAGTGTGTGTTACAATGCTACACAGTGTTTTGAACTCCTCGTCGACCCAGTTTCCGCAAGCCTGACCCTGAACTAGGATTTTGTTAATTGTGTAGTAAATGTGGATCCTCAGGATTTTTTTGCTTGGGTTTGATCTAAGCCGTAAGTCAAGGGTCGACTGGAATAGGTCTGGCGGTAGTCCAGTGCAGCTAGTGGGTAAATCTTTGTTGAAAATGTTGTGGTCTGATGTGCAGTCAATCCATGAGCTGTTGATGCCCGCTGGTTTGCTAGCACCAACGTATCTATGAAATAATGTATATCTCCACTGTGGTATTGATTGTGAATGTATGCCAAAGGTTTTCTGGATGGGGTCCATGGTATGAGTGATACGCTTGAGAAATATTCCCCTAGCGTAACACCTTTGTCCTGAGTCATGGATCACGTGATAGGCCCCATGACTGCAACTGTTCCCTGTTGCGCGGCAGTTGGCTGAAGGGGAACTAGGTCATGATGCCGGCTTGTTTCACATCACGCTACGTGCTGATATGCAACACACAATACATGTGAATCGTTGGATGCATGCACAACACATCACTCACTGACTTGGAGAAGTTAGAAATGTACCGTCAACATACCGTCAAATTTATTTTGCATTGTCACATAAACTTTGAAAAACTTTGCTGGAAATCACTGAAACTGCTAAACATGTCTGCACTCGTCAGATACCGGAAGAGAGAGAGAGAGAGAGAGAGAGATTTTCATGCCTATCGGTCTGAGGGAGAATGAAAAATAGAACTTGACGAAGAATGCTGTCGCTGCTATTTGAGAGTTTCCGGGACAGTGCGACATCATACACTCAACGGAACACCTGGAAAACAATGAAATACTCTGTCGTCAGCAACATGGCTTTAGGAAAAACAGATCCTGTGAAACACAGCTGCAGAGGGGCCGGAATAGCTCAGTTGGTAGAGCGCCGGACTCGTGATCCTGGGGTTGCGGGTTCGAATTTCGGTATAGGGGGATTTTTCCCTCGGAGTTAACATTGGTTCTGACTCCATTCCCCACACAGTCCTTCGAATGAGACTATAAACCGAGGTTCCGTGTGTGAACGCACGCACAACATCTTGCACACACGTAAAATCCCATCACCAACTTTCGGAAGAGAAGGCCAGTTTGGCCGTTGGTATGGATGACACGTGACACATAGCATGCACCTTCCCGAAGATGGAGTATGGCTGCCTTAATGGCGGGATAGAAAAGGGTCATACACACAAAACTCCACTGCCTGGCTATACAGGGAGTGTCCGCAGGAGTATCAGCCTGCGTACGCAGAAAGAAAAAAAAAGAAAACACAGCTGCTAGAACTAGCTGAGGAGTTAACCACAAACTTGGCAGATGGGCTTCAGACAGACATGCTTATCCTTGATTTTGCGAAAGCATTTGATAAAGTAAACCACAGCCTCTTACTCCATAAACTACATGACTATGGCATCAAGGGCGATATCCACAGATGGATCCAGAGCTTTTTATCGAACAGGCGCCAAGCTGTTGCTGTTGACGGAGAGAAAGCAGAGTTTTCCAATGTCAAGTCTGGAGTACCACAGGGCTCAGTTTTAGGACCATGCCTATTCTTGGTCTATATAAATGACCTCCCCAAGAAGCTAAACTCAGAAGTAAGAATCTTTGCTGATGACACAGCGATCTACTCCACTGTAGCAGGAACAGACGATATACACCAGCTTCAGGAAGACCTGCGAAACCTGGAAGTATGGGAGAAGAAATGGGACATGGTTTTTCACTCTGACAAATGCTCCACTCTCCCAGTCACAAGAAACGAACACCCTGTTCTTAGCGAATATACACTCCATGGCCACACCCTAGCGACTGTGCAATCAGCAAAATACCTAGGAGTCACCCTCCAAGCAAACATGGAATGGGACAATCACGTAGACAACATAGTTGCAAAGGCAGGACGCACCCAGGATTCCTCCGTCGAAACCTTAAGATAGCCTCTATTAGGCTCAGAGAGAAAGCATATCTTGTTTTTGTGCAACCGCTCCTGGAATATGCTTGCTCAGTCTGGGACACCTACCTTGAGGGTGACATAAACAAGATAGAAGCCATACAAAGGAGAGCAGCCAGATTTGTCACCAACGCTACCACAGAACAACAAGTGTGACACATATGTTGGAAAGACTGGGATGGCCATCTCTGCAGCGATGAAGACAGGCAGCACGACTCACCATGTTGTATAAAATACACCATGACCTGGCTTGAGTCGATAAAACCAAGCTGATACCTCTTCCAGAGCGAAACCGCAGAGGACATAACCAGCAGTTCCAACCTATCTCGTCCCAGGGTACCAACAGATACAGGCATTTCTCCTTCCTGCCACGCACCATTCGGGAATGGGACCAACTGCCACAGTGCATTGTCAACGCCGAGTCCATGGAAACATTCAGGATGAAAATAAATAACCACTTAAAAGACACTGTCCTGGATGGTCTCGCTAGGAGCCGCCAGCAAAAACTGTTTTGAGTCATATGGAGAAAGGGGTGGGGAAGAGGGGAGGGAGAGGGCAGGGGAGGAAAATACATAAGATTTAGTCCTAAAGGCTCTGCCTGGCTCACCTGGGTCATTCTGGGGATTAACTCTGGAGGGCCCAGGGGAGACGAAATGGTGGAGCAAATCTCTAATAGAAAGTAAGGAAGGAAGAGAAGGGAGGGGGGAGGAAGGAAGAGAAAAAAAGAAAAAGGAAATGAAAAAGGGAAAGTTTCACAAGGCAAAAATCTGGAGTGGATCCAGTGAGTGGGGATTCCCAAAAGCAAAAGACTGAATGGGTGTCTTGGTGGCAGCAAGACTGGCTATGTGTGTGGAGGGATCTTGTGAGAGGAGACCCCACTGAGAACTAGATGATGTGTCTTGGTGGCAGCAAGACTGGCAATGCTAATGAATTTTTTTTTTTTAAACACTGAACGCTAACCTGTGGGCCCCCTTTCTTGATATAGCGACAAAAGAATCAGAATGTTGATTGTGGTCACTCTGCGCGCTGGTGACCTACTCGTTTTTGAGTGAACCAGTATTTTAGGAAGAAGAAGGAAGAAGATTCAAGCCAGGGGAGGACACTCTACATATCATCATATGACCGTGAAGGCAGAAACTTTGGGGTGAGGTAAGTCTGTATTGTTAGCATGTGTCGATAGAGTTGTGATCCCCCCTT